>VZRQ01006185.1:1383958-1409147 GCA_013397975.1 Machaerirhynchus nigripectus
TCAATCTCTATTACTTTAGCCATTCGTTTGGAATAGACCGATTATGGCAGGTCATATTAGAGTGTCAGCTATTTTAAACTCTATAGTGAAGAGTTGACAGCATTTTATTGGAAGTGTTTTCTGTAATACCTGCAAGATCTTTCATGCTGTCCATGAATATTATTCCTTAATCAACTACTCATTAGTGCTTCATCAATCTGTTGTTTTCAGAACATGACATAACGTGCTGGATGTAAGTTTTGAAAAATTTAAATACAATAGAAAGTTATTAACACTTTCAAGAGTAAGAAGGATTGCTGGCTATTTCAGATGTATAAGGTAGATTTCTTATAACTTCTAAATATTAATTATCACTCCCTCTTGTAACTTTGTAATGAAATCATACCTTTTGGTGTAACAATAATTGCTTTACATACATGTTAAGAACTAAGAATAAACAGAAACAAAAGGATTTAATATCAAGAGAAATTATGTCCTTGTGTGAATGACATCTATTCCCATTTTATTCTTACTTGATAATCCATAACAGGAAATGAGAAATGCTTCTACATGTCAAGTCTTGAGATCTGAGTTCAGAAACACTATGATAGTGAAGCAAATTGGTGGAAGTTTTTGTTAGCTGGTACACATTGACTGTTTCTAGCACAAATAAAGCAGTTGAAGAGACCAAAATGTTCCACCTTCTGATTAATCCCTTCTTAGCAATAAAGTCTATTAAAGTGATGCATTGGCAATTTTTTAATTTGTAGTATTTAGGATCCTAGAAATTGAGACAGAAGCTTCTACAACTTCTCTGAAAGAGGTCCTGGGAAAATATGGTGCAAAAAGATACCCCAAAATTTTCCCTCATTAGACTGCAAGAGAAACATTTGCATGCACACAGTGTTCCTCTGGCATGGAGGAAGCATAAACAACAGGATATTATTATTCAGTACTGTAAACACTTCCATGTCCTCTGAACCTCCAAAAAGGAGAAGACACACTGATGGCTGGATATAATTTTACTTGTCCCCTTTGCTTGGGGGTCCCATAGTACTGAATTGAAGTTTAAAGACAGCAAGCTTCTTGATCTCTATTTTTATGCATGGCAAAGATACCCAGAGCAAATGGCCAGAATTTCTTTTTCTAGAACACTTTCTAGAACACCATGTAGTGAACAGTTTTATACTCCGAGATAAAAAAACCTTAGGGTTTGTGCCCCCACCCCTTCCCCCACCCCCCTGATCCACCTCTGAATCTGTACATGCTGCATATTTAACAGTAATTATTAAGTTTCAGCAAAATTCATATATCATTTCTCTATGTTCATGATTCTGCAGGCTCAGACAGTTGTAGAGATACAGCAAAGCTGAAAAATTGCTTGCTCCTCTAAAATAGCAAAAGGAAAAATTACATGGACTTATTTTCAACATGACAAGCCATCTGCAATTTCCACAGCAGCTTTCCAACCGGAAAGTGGGCAGTAAATAAGCACATTGCAAATATCGACCGACACATGCAGTGAGTAATTACAGCATCAAGGTATCACTGATCTAAGTGGTAAAAGTTATTGTAGTTAACCCGCAGGGCAAAAAGAGCCATGCCTTTCCATTAACACTGCTTGGTACATTATCTGGTTACATTTAGAAACACGACCCCGGTTAGATCTGGCATCTGTCCCATTTGTTGCAGTTCATCTGAGATATAATGTTCTTTCTGCTACATTGACCTATTCAAAACCATTTCGTTATCTGAGTTTTGTCACCTCAGATATGACCTTGCTGTGGTCTGAGCTCATCGTGGGACAGTTTTTCTCTTGGGCATTTTGGTTATAGGAGATATTGTATCTCAGCTACAGGGGGATAACATTTTCTCTCTCTGCTTTTTTTTTCTCCTTTCCCTTACTTGTGAAGATGTTGGAATTTTTAGAAACAGACACACAGCAATTTTGTTTCCTATCTCTACTTGTTCAGGTTTCTTCTTTTCTATCCTATGCTTTGAAAGGTGTTCAATGGGTAGCTTTGTTTTCCTTCTCTTTAGTGGACAGTAGAAACTTGCTGTTCTAGAACTGTATCTGAATTTCCAGGTAGTCTTGGAACGTGTCTTATATTTCCTTCTTTAGAAAACTGACCATTTGCTGTTTTGTTTCTGCAGTAAAATGTAACCACTGCTGCTGTTGCTAGAAAAGATGCAAAATGAAAATGGAGTTTGAAAGTACAATCGTAGCTCTCTTTTGGGTTCCAGTTTTGTATATATTTGCTTTTCTTCATGAAAAATTCCATATGTCTCACAGATCAGAAAAATTAAGAATATAATCCTGGATTACACCAACCAAATTCCACTGAATAGGTTAGAGAGAGATTATATTAATAACACCTCTAAAAGGTTATGTAGATATGAAAGCTTACTGAATGGTTTGCTATTGCCATATACCTTTGCAGGAAAATGAAATATGTTGCCAACTGGAATAACATATTTTGCAGATATTTGGCCCATGTCTGGATTTTTACATAAAATGCAGGCAAGTTAAAATTGAAGTTTCTGCTGTGGTTTACGTTTCGTTAGATATGAAAACTAGAAACTAGTCTTGGGGAAAACTGTGTGTGTCTCTCAGATTCAACTCTAGTACCATTTTTATTCTGCTCTTCATAAAGTAGGTGTATTAATACAGTTTTTGAGAGCAAAGATATTGACAGTTGAAGAGTGGAAATTTTTCATTTCTTGCACTGATGTTTTTTAATCATTGTTTATTTTGAACACATGGTATGCAAATGAGAATGACACAAAGTAACCCATATTGTTATATATAATACATATTACTATGTATATAAAATATAAGTTTATATATACTTATAGGTATGTAATAGATATATACAGTAAGTATTTAAAAGAGTCCACACTTTGGTTAATGTACTGTCAGCCATGTGACATCATGCATACACATACAAATAAAGAGTTACAGTTTACAGAAACAAAGTTTGTTTTCCAAACATATTCCTTGCATATGGACAACCCTTATGAAGAATTTTTAAGTTTAGGAAGATATGTTTTCTAGGGAGAAGCATTAATGGCTGTTCTTTGGAAAAACTACTATCTTTAGTTACAGGAATTTTCTTAGTTCTGCTGGTTTTGGCTGGCATAGAGTTAATTTTCTTCACAGTAGCTGGTATGGGGCTGCATTTCAGTTTTGTACTGTAAACAGTCTTGTTAACACAGAAACGTTTTTGTTACTGTTGAGCAGGATTACACAGAGTCAAGGACTTTTCCACTCCTCACCTGACCCAACCAGTGAGGAGGTTGTGGGTGCATAAAAGGTTGGGATGGGACACAGCTGAGACAGGTGACCCCAACTGACCAAAGGGATATTCCATACCGTATGGCATCATGCCCAGCATACAAAGCTGGGGCAAGAAGAAGGAGGAGGGTCATTCAGAGATAGTGTTTGTCTTCCCAAGTCACTGTTACATGTGATGCAGTCTTGCTCCTCTGCAGGTGACTGAATACCTGGCTGCCCATACGATGTGATTAATTAGTTCCTTGTTTTACTTTGTTTGTATATGAAGCTTTTGTTTTGCCTATTAAACTCTTTCTATCCCAACACATAAGTTTTCTCATTTTTACTCCGATTCTCTCCCCCATCCCACTGCTGGGGAGAGGGAGGACAGCTGCATGGTGTTTAGTTGTTGTCTGGAATAGAAACATGACTGCAACCAGTGTGGGGCTCAAAGGTTTCAAGATAATGACAGATAATACTGGAATGTGCCATACTGAATTTATAGCTGTTACTTCTGTTTTGCTAGTAATCAGCAGACTTCTGTGCTTGCCATGGGGCTCGCTTACCTCACTATTACAGTCTAGTGCTTGTTGGTGCTTTTCAGCTTTGCTGCTTGCTGTACTTCTGCACTGCTGATCACCTTAGTGTGTTGTGCTAGGAACATTCTGATCACAGCAGTGGCGATGTGGTTGGTCTGGCAGATGGGCAGAGGATCGCTGCTGTTTCTCTGCTGCTGTACTGGACAGGCTGAGACTCCGTTGTGAACTTGAATCTCAGAGACTGTGACTCATGGATGAGTCCATGTGGAACACCCTGCAACATCTGTGGCCTTGGATGAGTCCACTAAAGTAGGTACACATCAGAGCATCTACGGCCTTGGTAATGTCTGTGGCACAGCAGGTGTACCTCTGAAGGGATTGTGGCTCAAGGAAAAGTCCATGCTGCAGCAGGTACACCTTGAAGCTTCAGGGATTGTATATTAGGTCATGCTGGAACACCTTAAAGACCATTACCACGGATAAGCCTATAACAGAACAGGGACTGCCCTGGAGGGACTGCAGCCCTGGGTAAGGCTATGTTGGAGCAGGTTTATTTCTCAAGGGACTGTGGCTGTGGGTAAAGCCACACTGAGCAGGTGTAGCTCTGAAGGTATGGTGGGATGTGGAGAAGGACACGTAGGAATAGCTGTACCCCAGAGTGACTGTGGCTGTGCATAAGTCCATGCCTGCAGTAGGTATATCCTTGGACAGACTGAATCTCATAGATAAGGCTCCACTTGTAGCTGGGACAACCCTAAGGGACTGCAGACTGTGGACAAGCCCAAGTCTGTGGAGCAGCGCCAGGGGTAGAAGTTCACTGCAATGTCAAACCCTGGGGTCTGGTTCAAAAGAATAAGGGGTTGAGACTGCAATGGAAAAATCTTTAAATTGCTGGAACCTGGAATTGGAGTTGCATGTTGAGGAAATTACTGCAGCAGTAGTCCCTTGTTGCTAGCCAGTTTAAGAACAAGTGAAGGAGTTTATTGCAAGGTTAAACACTATAAACTGGCCCAAAGGGACCAGGGTGGAGATTGTAATGGAAATACCTTTAAATTGTTGTAATCCATGATTTGAGTTGCATATTACAGGTATTGCTATAGCAGGAACCCCCAGAATTGATGGAGGAGAAGCCTTACAAGAAGCAGTGCAAGTGCAGCAGTGACTGGACCTGCGCTGCTTTTGGAGCCCAGGAACGCCACACAACACCTCCTGTCTCCTGTCCTGAGTGACAACCAGAACAGGTGGATCCCCAAGCCTTGGATAAAATGAATTTAGTGGGTATTTTGTGGATATTTGTGGACAGGTTACAGACATTTTACAGTGGTGGTCCGTAAACTAGGGGAATGGTTGGTGTGGAGGCTGGTGCTTGGGGACTGACTGGGCATAAGTCCACTCGTCACTTTCACTTGCATCACTTGCCTTTCTTGTTTTTATTTCTTATTTCTCTCTTTGTTATTTTCCTTCCCATGGCAAATTATTATTATTATTGTTATTATTTTTAATAATTATTACAAGAATAATATTTATAATGATGATTTCTTTAATGTAAATAATGTTATTAGTACGCTATTTCTATGATAAAACTGTTTTTATCTCAACTCATTAATTTTCTTCCTTTTACCCTTTCAATTCTTTTTCCCCAGTCCTGCTGGAGAGGGAGCGGGTAAGCAGCTGTGTGGTGTTTATTGACACCTGGGTTCAACCATAACATTAGTAAATGTCTGACAGTAGCAATTTTGTAGAAGAATTTCTATTTATGTTTTTATAACTAATGATTCACCTAATTTTTATTAATTTAAGCATCCCTTCAAATAAGGATTTCGCGTGTATTTTCAAGTAATTTTTTAATAACCCTTGGGGAAACTTTTGTAAAGTTTTGTTTTTAAAGCATAGCAAACTCATTTTAAGTGGCAAAGTGAAAAATTTTCTTTAAAGCTTTTCAACAGTTATAAAAATATATATAATTTCTCATTTCTCATCTCAAAAATTATGCATAGCATATTTAAAATCCCATGTATATCCAGAGCTGAAAGGTCTCTAAAAGCAAATTCATCAGCCAGGTGCTGTCTTTATGCTTAAATGCAGATCCAAACATGCATTCATACTCGGATATGGAGTTCATTGAATTTTTTGTCATATTTTTAGTAGATTATACTAAAATAGTTATTGAATATAGCTTTTTAAAGTGAGTTACCAGAAATGGTTTTTGGAAACTGCATATGCAATGGCCAGATCCAGTATGTTGGACAACCATAGCAAATATGCATACAGATGGCCAATTAGAGCTCTAGAACATCATCCAAAGACTATAGAAGTCTATAGAAGTCTTTGGACTGAAATTAATGGATGTTGGATGAAACATCAAGCTAAAATGTCAGAGAGGCAAAATTAACCTTCCTAGAGCACAAATACTCCCCAGATATGTTAACCAATTAACTAAAAATTTTACAGTGTAGTCTCATATAAATTAAACTAAAGTTCGTCTGCAATCAGTGCTGAATTAGCAAATCTGAATGGTTTGGACAAGGCAGCCTGCACAGTGCTGCTCACTTGGCTCAAGGATGTCTGGCTGTGTTCTGGTGGCACTCATGAGAATTCACTGAGGAGAAAGTACCACATAACAAGAAATCGAAACATTGGTATAATTGCCAGATGATGACAGCTCGATGGGATTTTCTTTCAAAGCAAATGTTCCCTGTGCTGTATTTTATAAGGAAATCTTTGGAGTCCTTACTACCTAATGAGCTAAGGCTTCTAAAGAGGGCAATAAATGGTAGAACTGGGCAAAAATGAGAACTGAAGTTCCCTCAGATAAAGCTCATGTTTATAAGCTCTCTTACAGTACAGAAGTTAGTCTCTCTGAGAAACTCATTTGTACCCCCGTAGATAAATCCACGTATGGAAGTGTACGGCACCTGTAGGCAAGAGGTTTTTTAAGAAATTCCCAGAAATACAACTGACTTCAAATTCAGCATGGGGAGAAGTGGAATGAATAGCCCACCTTCTGGTAATGTATGAATAGCATGTTGAACAAATTAAACTAAAGAATTATTTTTCCATTTCGAATAGACTCAGCTGTATGGTGTTAGGCTTTTGCCTTGAAGAATTAAATACAGTGTTTTATTAAAATTTAATTTCTCTAATATGAGAAAAAAATTTAATAGTTCATGATCACATACAAGGTATATCCACACAGATCAGGAACAGAATAAGCATGATTAGAATACTTAAGGGTGAAATATAAGAATACTACATCTATATAATAAGAAATATTTATTAACATTTTGACTCAATATTAAAGAATGCTAAGTGCAAAGAGTTTCACATAACAGCCTAACAAGTTAAGTCAGACGTCTATATTTTCCTGACAGAAGAGGCTAGGCTTCACTTAATTGTCTGTCTGGTATGCAAAGTTCCTAAGAGAAAATGTTTTATTTTTGAACATCTTCACTGAATATTTTCCAAATAAAAGAAAGATTTGATAAAGCTAAAATTATGCATATTCATTCAAAACTACTGAGAAATTGAACATTTTGCTTAAAATAGTCTAAAGATAAATAAAAATGAAAATAATGTTGTAATTTTATATCTTGGACAAAAACCCCATGTGAAACCAAGTGTCCATGTTTTGGAGAGCTCTGTTTCATCTTATGCTTACAATTTTAAGCCTTTTCTTCCAAATACTGGAAATAATTAGGAATTACTATCAATTGAAATAACAGAAGAAGATAGGTAGATGTTCTTTGCTGTCACATTAGATGTTTTAGATAGGCTCTGCAGTTTTAAAATGGTACTTTTTAAATATGGTTTTGCAGTTTTAGAATAGTACTCACAAGGAGGAGAAAATAATTGAAATATTTGGAATATACTCATTATCTCTAACAATATCACTCACTTCCTTTACTATAGATGGTAGAAAGATTTTAAGAGGAAAATGCTAAGCTTGACACTAATTTAGTTAAAGATTATTAAAGTCATTCTTTCTGAGTAAAAATAGAAAAATCACAAAGATGACTGCAAGCTTTCAGGGTTTGAGGTTTGTGTTCTTTGAATCTGAGCCTGTGTTTTGATGACAAGAAAGACATATGACAGAAGCTGGACAGTTCACTTGTCCCTCTGCCACAAACTCACTGCAGCACTGTAGGAGAAGTTGTTTTCCAGCTAAAGCTGACAGAAGGCTGTGATAACGTCATGTCAGCCTAGCTAAACAAGAAACAGAGAAGGGAAATAGAAACGAGAAGGAATTATGCAGGGAAATAAGACATAGGGAGAGCCTAACAGGAGGGATATATGCTTCAGTCGGTGCTGAAGCTCAGAGTTCAGCCCAAGGCTATGTAAACAAGGACAGTGCAATAGACCAAAGCTGGAGAATCTAGAGGTTTGTTTGCATTACTGCAGGAGAGGTCTTAAATTAAAAGTTATTAAAAGTTCACATAACTTTGAGACTACTGGGTCTATAATTACTCTAAATCAGTGTTTCTAGACTTTTTTCAGTTATCAGCTCACGCTGAAATAATGAATAACTATTCATAACTTTCTCCAACCTTTAGGTTTAGCCTTCTTTTATGGTTGGTTTCTGCCTGAAGGTGAATTTATCCATTCATGGAGGAAAGGTTATTTAGCATGGATGAAGTGAGAGACCACTCTAGACATTATGAATAACAGACATATGAGATAGTGATTTTCATGTTAATGTTATATCTGACCTACATTCTTGTTTTACATAAAATTATCAGAATGCTCTGGGTCATAAGCTAGTCACCACATACTTTTCTGAAATATTCTGGCTCTGTGGAACTGTGTGGATCCTGGAGATTCAAAGACAAACTGCAGTTTTCTTTGGCATCAGAGCTAAATTGATCATTGAGGCTTTTCAGTGCTGTTAAGAATCAAAGTATGTTTGTATTGAACTTTGAGCATGGGATTACATTTAGCCTCTAACGATACAGGGCTAGGAATGACTCCTATTTGCAGCTTCCCAACACATATCTTGTGTGTAGACTCGTGATAACTTCTCTACACAGATTCTCATATTTAGTAATTCTGCAATCAGAAAATCCACATCACTAATGAATATGCCTCATTTACATTAAAAACACATTTTAGTCTCTGATCATCATCTGTTTTTTAATTCTGAGTTAACCATTAATTCTGAGAGAAACTTAAAAGTGATGTATTTCAGTTTCATTTAAATCAGGGCGGGGGGGGAGGAAATATAGATCACAGTGCCCTTAACACTGCTTTAAATAGGAAGCTAGGCCAAAAGAACATATTTTGTTGGAGAGTTTCCTTTGTATAATCCAAGACCTTACCATGACTGCTGTCCCTATGATGTCCACATATACAACACATTTTCTAGGAGAGAATAGCACTAAAAAGGGGATGATCGGGACAGAATAGATGGTCAGAGCAGAATTTTTCACATAAATAGGTTAAATTCTGGATCATTATTTTTCACAGGGAAGCCACAGACAAGCTCAAGCCCCTTTCTCTAGCCTTTTTCACAGGGAACCCTTACTAAAATGCACTAGGATTTCCTGTAAAATGCTTTCCGCTTATGACAGGATTTAGGTGACCTTTTCAAGAACCACTTTCAGAGATGGCTTGAGTGAGTGTAGTAGAGCTGGCAGGGTACAGAATCAGAAGGACTTTCTTATAAACACTTTTTTTAGGGTGAGTTAGTAATTTTTATTTACAAAATCAAGAGGGTTGAAGGAGAAAAATGACAAGGAAGCATGGTTTTAAATGGAAATAAAAGTCAAGAAGTTATAAATGTGATCACCATGTTCTGTAAAAAAAGGTGAAATAGAATGCCAACTTCTTTTTTGCACTTTGTACTCTCGACACAGTGAACTGTTTGTTACATTGTTAGGTTGTCTGACAAATCCTTTGAAGAAACTCAGAAGATGAAGACAGAAAAGAAATAGAATAGATTTGAAAATGTAACTATTATTGAGGACTTGACAGTTATATGTAATGGAGTATTTTTAACGTATTTAGGATTGCTTTTTCTTCTCACTAGTGGTATGCATTTTTTGTTATGCTATTTCTTTTTTGTAAACACAGGTGTTCATGAAAAACTTTGTTTTAAGGAGGTCTGACTTAAAAACCATCAAGGTTTCTCTGTAGTTGAAAATCTCTCCTCAGCAGTTTCTATCCCTCTCAGGTAGCATCTCGTTCCTAAGCAGCAAATTTGCATGGTGTTACTTTGCTGTCCTGCCCTCACATCTTCTGTATGTGTTGACACATTTCAATCAAATGGGACAAAACTTTAAAAGCCACAGAGTTGTGCAGTTTCTTCCAGCTTTGTGAGAGGAAGGAAACAAAGAGGAAGACTGTGTGTGATGCCATCCTTATTAAAGAGCAGGAAATTCCAAGTCTCCACAAATCCAAACTTCATCTGCTCAGTTGCAATATATTTATAGAATTATGTATGCATACATTATAACTGAAGAAACGGCAGGTTTTTATGAATCAATAACCTTCATAAGAGTGAGACCTTTGACCATACACTGCC
The DNA here is from genome assembly GCA_013397975.1 of Machaerirhynchus nigripectus. Classification (NCBI taxonomy): domain Eukaryota; kingdom Metazoa; phylum Chordata; class Aves; order Passeriformes; family Dicruridae; genus Machaerirhynchus; species Machaerirhynchus nigripectus. The sequence goes on from VZRQ01006185.1 coordinate 1,394,268, forward strand.
TTTCACTAAAATATTTCCAGTTATTTTTTTGGAAAATAGTTTAACAGTACTGGCAAACTGTTTAAACAGCCTTACTAGGTCAAAAAGACACTTACTCTTCTGATGCATCTTTTTTTAAATACAATGACGTTTCTGACTCCTGGATTCCTTCTGTCCCTGAAGAGGAGTGTGCAGAACTGAAGGCTGCAAGCATTTCTAGAGAAGACCACTTGGGAGCAGAGCTATCTTCACAGATTTATCTAAATTGTTCCTCAAAACACAGTCCTCACTAAGCATAGGAACAGGAAGTCAAGTTGCTTTATATACAAGTTCTGTAAATGTTAATGCACTCTGCTTCACCATGTTGTAATGCTGTTCCAGTTGATACGTATACCACCACAATTTAAGGCCAGGTTTAATAGCTTTACTCCGATTGACAATAAATTCAATTAATGATACTAATCTAAAAGTAAGGAACATAGTAGATGATGATACAATCTAACAGTGAAGTTTCAATCTAAAGTACATGCTCACGTAGCAGAGTCAATTTAAGGACATACATCCCTCTGGAAATATATAGTGCACTCAGGTCTCTGAATTAGGCAAGAGATTCCTGTGACTGTCACATTAACACCACATCATGAAACGTGTGTGAGCACACTAAGTTTTGCAATGAGTCTTCCTTCTGAGATTCTAGCAAACATAATTCACTAAAGCTGCAAGAATTTTCTTGAGAGAATGAACAACTCTCACAACTACTGTGAGGGAGAACAAGATCCATTGTTCGATTTAAATTAATCTAACTAATTTTGACCCTTCTTTTTATGCTTTTTAGGATGATCCATATCCATAAGATGTTGTTTATGTATTCAGATTATTAAGCATTCAAAGCTCTCCAAAGTCTGGAGGAAACAAGGAAAAGCAGCAAGTCTTTGGAAGAAATTTCAGTTTTGAATTTTAAAATATACTCCCAAATCAAGTATGTTTTATCACCACAAAAAATATTCTATCCCTAAGTTTATTTAGTCAACTAAATTATCAATTCTGTCAGCAGAATAGAACATAGATGAAGGAAAGAAGGGCAAGTATGAAATAAAGGAGTCCAGAGGTCAGGAATAAAGAACTATGAAGTATATTTAAAATACACAAATATAACTTTAAATAGTATAAGGTGAATAGTGTAGCAATTCCGGGGTTTATTTTTGCATTATGGAAATCAATACTGACAAGATATTCCTTATATCTAAAGAGGAAAAATCAGTTTAATCACAGGGTTATGCAACTTCTATGGTTGTGCTGAATTTTAAGACTGCTACAGCACACAATGAATATTTTAGTGGGGTATATCAGTACCATTACTTAGACATGCTGTTCTCAAATGAAGCTTAAGAATTACTATTCTGTCTTGATGCAGTGCTTTCACATGTGTGGAAGGTAAACACCAGATGATCATTTAGATACACAGTGATGCTGCAATGCAAATATTTAAACAGACTGATAGAGTACTATAAAAGAGCAAGGTAAATGTGTTTTTTCTACTCAGGTCAACTAGAAGTCTATTAAAGATTAATCTATTAATATAAAACCAGCAAATACTGATGATAATACAAAATAGACTACCAGCTGCTGTACAAATATTTTATTACACATTAGTACTGAGCAATTAGCATAAAGATGTGTTACTGTAACTACTCTACTCCCTCACCAGTGCTGTTATACCATCATGCGAGTGAGTATAAAATCTAAATTAGATTCATCCAACATGTGGCTACCAAACAGTTTAAAGTGGAATGAGAAAGAGACATAAAAGTGAATTTAAAAGACATTCTCTCATGCAGAAAGTTTTAAAATGTTGAAATGGCATTTGACTACATGGTGAATGAAGTGGTTGCAGATATGGAGACTTATTGATAGAAATGAACTCTTTTTAGCATAAAACTAACTCAAATCAATTATCTTGAAGTCGAAAGAGAACATTAAGTATTTTGTTAAAGTAGATAAGATATCATACATAAGTCAAAGGCAATAGCGGCAATGATGTGAGAGAACTGGAATAAGGTTGTAAATCCGTAGGAGATAGAAAGCAGGGAAGAAAACATAAAAGAAACCTGAGCTGAGTAATGAAGAAGTAAAGAATGTGTCTCATGTGTCATCTGCCCAGTGTAAGATACTTCCCCCCCAAAACATATATATATGTAAAACCTGGAATACATGAGGTTGTGTTTGGGCAATGAAAAGTTACAGCAGTCTATATTACATTTTTTTCTGTGGGTTTTCTTCTTCCAGTTTGGCTTCCCTGACACCTTAGAGAATGCAGCAGGTCAGGAGTGTGAGGAGTTGTGCGTGAGTTGCAGTCCCAATGACAGTCCCTGCAGCATGAGTGCTCCCAGCAGATTTCTTCTGAGGTGCTCTAGGGAATGCATCTTCCTTCTCTCTCCTTCTCAAAATTGAAAGCAAAACAAGGTGCTTATTGCAGAGGAGGATGTTCGTATGGAATCTCACATTAACCCAATGTGTGAGGAAAGCCAGTTATTATTTATTTTTTTGCTTTATTTTGTCCTGTAAACCTTAATAATAGAAATATGCATATCGTTCCAGAAAAATCTGCTGCATTTCCAGGCTCTGATGAAGAAAAGCTGAACCTTCAGCATGTTCTCTCAACCTTTCCTTGTTCCGCCTTTCATTCTTTCCCTCCTTTAACTGATTGTGTCTTTGTGGCATGGACATTTTCTCTTTTATCTCTGTAAGTGCAGAAATATGGACAGAATCTTACCCAGCTGCTCATTTTTTTCAACCCCATAGTTTCAAACTTCCTGCCGATGCAGAAGCAAGATCTTGCCCATAGTGCAAATTTGTCAGAAGCAGCGATGCATTTGGTCTCGGACAAAGTGTTCAGCAAACCAAGCAAACCACAAGCAGATTTTTTGGGGGAGCGGGTGGTGTGGGTGGTGTGTTGCTCTCAGTTTTGTTTTCTGGAAAAACAGCTGATTTCCCAAAGCACTGGCTGGTGCTCCAGCTTTCAGGGCTAATGGCTCAGGCAGCCCTGTTGCCTGTAACACCTAAGAACAGGGTTGCAGAGGGCATCAGTGCTTGTGTGAGAGGATGCTGAGAGTTTCATTGACCCACTGCCCCAGAATATGCTAACCCCAGGATCTCCAGGCACTCTGCAGACTGGTCAGGACATCTCAGGGCATTTTTCTGTTCTGCTTGTCTTTAGGGAATAGAATACATTAAAATACCCAGTCATATCTATTTATTATAGCCATGTGCAGCATCAGTCAGAACACATTCTAAATGCTTTTAAGAAGTTTATTTATAACAAGAGCTGGATATGAGTTTTCCACTGGAACTTCTCAACAGGAAATGTAGCTTCTGGAAAACTGATTTCTGTGAGAAGCCTTTTATAATGCCAAAAGATATATTTTCTTTTCAAAAATTAGCATACGCCTAATTTAACTTTTATTTGAGCCAAAGCAGAGAATTTTCATTTAGAACAAGGACTTCAAAGAACAGGCTACGTATCCTTACAGCACATGGATTCCCTTATAAAGCAAGAAATCCCTCTAGTCCCATTCCTTCATATGGAGCAGCATCCCTGCAATGCTGTGTCTTCTGCAATGTCCCTCAGAGTGCAAAGTTTGATGTGAATATTATCTCACAGGGTAAAGAGGTTTGTGAGCAGTCTAGCCCTACAGAACATGTTGCATATGAAGTACACCACAAGAAAACAAAGTTTCATTTCTTATGGGATTCACATCACTGTGCTTCAGGCCATTCCAACAAATCAGAATGAAATGTTGCAGTTTTAGTAATGTCAAAATAGTCATATGCAGTGAACAATCTGGATCTTATGGGACACTATAATATGAAAAAATACTATTTTACTTTCGCTATCGACAGTTCAAAATAAACTTGCACTAATGCAGATTATAAGTGAAGTGGTTCTTGTCGGAATTTGCTTTGGGCTAAAAATCTATTTTTTACTTTTTTTTAAAAAAAATTCACTTCTGGTCATTTATTATTATTCTCTTACAAATTATTTAACTTCAGGATTGGTTTATCCTGTTAAACATTTGTCTGAATAATCTGAACATTCATATGATAGAAATGAAAAAAAACTTTAAAATACATGTGAAATTATTCTGGTAATACAGAATACAGAGACACTTTTTTTTTAACATTTCTTCCAGTGCTTCTTTTAGTCCTGTACTCCTAAACCCATAAACCAAGGAAAAGCAGATTACATATTAGTTAGTGGGTTAGAGAGAAAGAAGATTTTAAACACATATCCTGGTTCCTCATCATTGCAAATACTATAAAAAGTATGGGTCATGAGCAAATATAGATTCTCTGTGAAATGTCAGCTTGCTTGTTCTTGCTTCATTTGGTGGCTTTTTAATATTCTGTTTGGTTTTTTGGTTTTGTTTTTCCTTAAAAGGTAGGGACATTTAGAGAAATTAGAAAGGATTAGAGTCAGTGAAGAAATGAAAGAAAATGAAATTTAAATCAAGGAAAAAAATGTTGCCATAATGAGTAAAAATTAATAGTTTAGCAATTCATTTAGGGCATATGGCAAAAAGTATGTTCGTGTCTGTGTTTCAGTTTGTTTCTTTTGTGATGTTATTGGAGCACTTAATTCCTTTTTCATGTACACTAGATAATACATTCAAATTTAAACTTATTTTCAGTCCCAGCCTACATTTTAAAACTTAACTTCTAGGTTTGCATTAAACTAATGAAATTAATATCCTGTGAAGTCCTTTGTCTTGTGTTTTTCAACACATTAGAACATAATAGAAATATTTTATGCATAGATGTCTAGCAATCAACAAAGCAAAATGTATATAAATTTAATTTTTGAATGAATTTGCAAACACTAGTACATGTCAACAAATACACCAGTTACTAAAAATATAGTTTACAAGTGGTTCAACTACCTGTGAAAAAAGTAAAATAACATGTTAAAATTATTTCAAAACTTAAATTCTACACTAGTTTAAGATATTTTTTCATATTGAGATTTCAGAAAGTTCTGCCAAAGGAAATCTACAGATCAGGACTAAGAGTCATCTTTCTAGTCCATGAACTAACTGTTTAAATACATTTTTCATTCATCAAAAGGGATATTTTCCCATGGCTGAGTTTTATTTAATTTTATTTATTCTAGTAAATTCTAGTCCCCACTTATAAGTTTTGTCTAACCTTTCCCAGGAGAGTATCTTAACTACTTGGTGAGACTGCAACAGGGGGTGTTTGGTGGGGGAAAGCAGGGGGAGCAAGGTTGAAAAGAGCCACAGTGACTGCATACAGCTCCTGATGTAATAAAGGAGAAATTTAATTAAAATACACCTGCTGTATGTAGTCTGCCAGAATTTAATTATGCTAAGTGGCCTATTCTTATGGATGAGAATAGCTATTCTCCTTATTTTTAACTAGATAAAACACAATAATTCAAACCTGTCCATTGTCCTTTAAAGTTCAGAGCCTCACCATTTGCCACAGCCAGCTTTAGTAAAAGTGTTGTGTCACAGCACACAGCATCGAGGGAGCTTGATTTAGATCCTTTGTTTTAAGGAGATTCTCAGTTCTTAAAGTACAGACAGGCTAAACTAACGTCCATGTCTTGAAACAGGATGAATGAAAAGGCTGTTTAACCATTCTGAACATGTAATCAGTAACTTCCATAAAAGAAATCCAAGGATTGATTCATTATTTGACTTTTCCTCTCATAATACCACACACTTTTCTTACTTGTCTATCTATTCCCTGGAGGTCTGCTATCTCTGCTTTTTAGGTCAGGCAACACAAGTCTAGTGTTGCTTTTAACACTTTTGGTGCTTAAGATTACCCTTGGCTAAATTCAATGTGGCAGTGATTATCAACGCATGTGATAAACTCCAATTTGGCAGTTATGACAGATGCTGAGGTAAAAAACCCTTAAAGCACAAAGAATAAGGGCTGAACAAGGACTGGATATGACTTAAAAGCATTGTTCACAATCTTCTCCTTCTTAGTGATTTTTCTACTAAATCCTATTGACATCAAAACCAGGAATGAAAATCTTTGGAGTATAACCCATTTCAAGGTTATTTTTATCTAGTATGTCAGAGGACTAGAAAAATAAGAAAAGGTGATGTGTAATAGAAGGTGGCAGGAAAGGAGATACCAAAAAACCCCTTAGTAACTTGGTAATTGAAATTACATCTAAACTTAGCTGGCATAATGCAGAATATGCTAATATATTTCCTGTACAGTTGAATAAGCACCTCTTCAGCAGTATATATACCTTTGAAAGTAACAAATATAAATTTAAATAGTTAACATTTATATCTGGAAAAAAAAACTAGAGAAGAGAAAAATGCAGTTTAGCAGTGGTAATGTGTAAGCAAAGTTTAAGTGAATTGTCAGGGCATCACATATACAATGGTAACGAGGAAGAGTACATCTTGCTGTAATACTGATGGAGTCCAAATATCTTTTATTTTAGCATGTAATCTGTCACTCCACTCCAGTATTTACATCTAGACAAACCTCAGTCTATGATAAGTAATGACTGCTTTTCTCAGTCTCTTCTAAATACCTGCTGGAGAAAGCTATCATGGAATTAACTCCTCCCTATGTCCTCCACGTCTTTTTATAGCAGTGTAAGTCTCTAAAAGAATTATGTTCTTTAAAAAAATACATTTAAACAAAAACCCAACCAACCCTTTCAGATTAACACAAATAATGAAGTTTTCATATGGTTGCCGGTGCCAGGTAAGGTTCAAGTGCCATATTCTTGCCTCCTGCCCCACCTTCAAACCTGTTACACCTGTCTAACTCAGCTTAGACTTGTAGGCTTCCCTGTGCAGTAATGAATGCAAAGAAGTGGTGCATTTTCTTCTACAGAGTGTAGGTGCAGTATTTTCCATCCCACACAGAACTGAAATCTCCTTAGGGTGACAGTTTATCTATTGCTAGAATCTAAACCCCTTGTGTGATAAACTATATAGTTAATCAACTCTCCTTTGCTTGGTAATCCATGACTACTCACCACTCATTGGACTCTTCAGCCAGTTGCAACCCAAGGGGTAGATCTTGTCATTAAAAGTGACTAACAGCTGCTGTTGCAGTTCTACTCAGTTCCACTCAACAACTAATATGTCTAGATTTAAATTTAAACTTCTTGATTTACAGTGTTCTGATAACATGAAAATCTCAGACTAATCTGGTCTCTAAGGATGCTTCAATGAGGTGAACAGATAATAACGTAAAGAAGTGGAAACAAAATAACACACTTTAAATCTTGATACAAGCTCAGCTGTCTACAAAACAAATCCTTTCTAAATAATATTATTTAGTTACTTTTTAATTTTCTATATGGTGGCATTATCCTAACACGAAGTACTACTACGCCATTATTATTTCTGTTCAATTATTTCCCTACAGGCAAAAATCTGCCAAGACCAGGAAAGGCACTGAATGAATTCTCACAGTAATCCTCATATGATGTAAAGAACAATGCCCTTATTGCTCTTAACAGCAAGTTAAATCCCAAACCTGAAAAAGTGCAAGAGGAGATATCCATGCCCAAAACTCGCCTAGCATCCTCTAGTCATAGACAAGTTTCAGAAAGATCAGCTGGACATATGAAATTCTGTGGAGGAGTTAAACCAATATACTCACTGTGCAGAAGTCTAGCAGTCAAGGATTGTTAGGAAAGCAAGAAATCCCAGCCTTTTCTTTAGTTTTCTTGTTTTGATACACATCTCCTTTAAGCTCCAGAAAACAAACAAACAGACAGACAAAACTTTCCAGTGGTGTTCTGCACAGCATAGTTTCCCCAGAGGCAATACAGAGTGGTCAGTTTCTATGGAAGGATGTGCTCAGGGGCTACAGCTTCTCTCATCACAACCACCGCAGTACACATATTCTGAACACACAGGTGGGGCACTGAAGTTTTTGTTAGACTGCAATAACCTCTAACCAGACCTATCAACTTTGTATCAAGAAAATATTGTTATGAAGCTCTGGAAAATTGAAAAAATCAAGATTTCATTTTCTTATTTTTAGAAACACTGTTTTATTAGAATCAGTAGGTTAGTCTTAACTAGGCTTTGCAGGTTACTCATCTCTGGTGTTAGAGCAGTTTATGCTAGTTCAGGATCTTCCTCAGCAGACCAGGTTTCTAGATTTCTTAGGATGATTTAAACTTCCATATTATACCAGATAGGCAGTCAGCTTTTTGGCAGAGAATGCTTTCTGTGTATGTATTATATAGCATGGAGAATTAGTAAAAGGCTTTGGAAAGGACAAGGAGAAGATATGGATAGCATGGATATGTCCTCATACCATAATTACCTGATTCAAAGGTAATCTGCACTGGTGTAAATAGGAACCATAAAACTACTTGCAATAAGAACTGGTTATAGATATCTGCTTCTTTTTTACAGGTGTTAAAAAAACCATCCCAAAACCAAACCACTAAAGAGATGTTTTACTACAATCAAAGAAGCTAAAATTCTTGCCTTTCCTTGACTATACAAAAATGCTCTTCTCAGTTTCAAAGAACAGTGTATGGATTCAGAGAAGCAACTACTTATCCTTTAGGTCTTGAAAAACTCAGTTGAGACATTTAAAAATGCATCTCCATATGATGCTGAAATTTCAGTCACAGAGTATATAAGTCTATGTAAGTGTATTGTGAAAAGCCTAAATAGTCATTTTAGGATTATCACAAGAAGATACTACAGCAGTTGCTGACATGTAAGGGATATGCATGCCAATTACTAACCCCCTTCCCCCACTAAAATTGGGATGAAGGCCAGTCTGGCAATCCCTTGTGTGACCAAGACCCCTAAATGTGAGACTATGGGCAGTTCTAGAAGTCTGAGATTTTTCTTCCTGTGTTCACTGAAATTCGGAAATTCAGAAAATAAAAGTTTCAGGACAAGCCCCAAAATGTTTGTTACAGGATTAATCTTATGCAAGGTTTTGATCATCTCTTGATAGTCTTAACTGAAATCAGACCTTTGATTAATGCTAACTGAATATTTTTAATATCTAATAATAATTCAAGGTTGGGAGGTGCTAGCAAAGCATCTGTACTAGTCATTCTTAGAGGAGATGTGATATGAACTGTTCACCAATTGCCAGGTTACCTCTCCAAGGGGTGGTACTTCTTAGGTATTCCCTTCTTCTGCAGACATCACAGAAACTTTGCTGCCTGATTTGCACGTCTTGGTGGTACACCCAGACATTACCTCATTCTGGTACATGACTTCCAGAAGGCAGATTTTGTTTGGCCTGTTTAGGAGACTGGTTGACAGAATCCATTGGGATCCAGTCCCAAAGGGCAAAGGAGTCCAGGAAGGCTTGGAATTTCTTAAGAATTCCTCTGAAAAGCACAGAATCAGCCTGTCCCTGTGTACCAAAAGATGAGTTGATGGGGAAGAAACCAGCCTGGCAGAACAGAGAACTTTGGCTGGAAGTCAGGGCAAATAGTGAGAGTTCATCACCTTTGAAGGAAGGGCCAGGTAACCCAGGAGGACCTCAAGGGTGTAATGATCTTGAGCAGGGAGAAAATTAGAAGGGCCAAAGGTCTCTTTCAACCTTAATGATTCTGTGCTGGCACTGAACATATAAAAGTATTGCTATACTTGTGCACAAAAAGGTAAACAGAATGCTTGCTATCCTGAGGACCAGGACTATGGGGAACATGCTGAGGACATCAGAGTTCCCTTTGCATTGTAGGTCCTGAACTGAGAGGCAAATACAGAGTTTTGTGTATCAAATACAGAGGCTGCCTTCAGAACACGGCTGCTGCTAACAGTCTGTGCAAGCAGCAGCTATCAGGTTTTTAATAGAGGGTGGCAAGCTGAATGCTGCACCCGGGAATGAATCAGGAGTGCCAATACAGATGGGCAAAACTCATAATGATGGAAAGAACTGTCTGTGAAGAAAGATTAGGTAGAATTTGACCACAAGTAAATAAATGATTGACAAAAATGTACAAATTTTAGTGGGAGATGCCATTTGAAACTGTTTCTTTAATTCATTGCAGTATTTATTATTCATACTTTCTAACATTCAAAATAGTAACTTAATTTATAGCCTAATCTATATTATTAAAAACAGAATCCTTAAACAGTTCTTTTCTCAGAAGAAAACCTTCATATGCCTTTATTATCAGTGATAGGAAATTTCATTTCCTGAGCTGGCCAGAAATCTCTGTTGAATTTTCTGCAGCTGATAACTTGAAACCATTCTTTTCATTGCAATAAGCTTCTTCTTCATGTCTGAGATTTTTTTTGCCTGTGTTCACTTGTCTCCTGATGATTTTTTTGATAGAAGATCCCCTTTGTTTCCTGAACACATTTGGTACAATGCTCTTGCAGATTAGCTTTTGTAAAAGTGTACTTAAAAATTCAGTTTCCACAGAAAATAAATCCAAAGCTTCCATCTATGACATTTATTAAAACAGTTTCCCTTCTCTCCTTCATCCAGAGAAAGAAGCTTTGACTGAGTCTTCCGGATTTTTGCTTTTATTTTGTTTTTTTTTATTTTGCTTTCCAGGGCCTGTGTTTTCAAAATACAAGACATCATTGATGATATTATAAAAAAAAATCTAATAGAATTGCCTCCCCTTTGTCAATACATTGGTACTTCTCCCTAAGATTTGCATTTCTATAATGCTTTGCAAAATGGGAGGAAAGAATAATCTGAAATATATTCTTTTTCTTGCTGTGTACAAAAACATTCAAACATATGACTGATGCAGAAAAGAGAAGAGTTTTGGAAAAGTAGTTAGAAATTATCAGTTAGACTGGTAGTGAAAATTATTTCTTTAAGGAAAACTGGCATACAAATATTTTCTCAGAGTGATAGTACTGTGAATGCTCTTTTCCAGGGAAACCATATGTGCACATTCTCTCATATTCAGAGAAGAACTAGTCATTGAAGACTACAGCTTAATCACATTAAAATCAATATATGTTCTGAAATTTATTATTTGGTGCTTAGGACTGAAGATATAGGGGACACTGGAAATAACCAATATTATTTTAATTTCTCCGATAATGATTGTTTCTGTGTTCTTATCTCTGTAAGATGTTTTATAGAAAGGAATAGTTTGATGGAGACCATGCATTTATTACTTCATATACAGCTGGACCCATCAATCTTAAGGTTTTTTTCTAAAGTAAATGACTGCAATTTGTTCTATGATTCTGTACACTCATGTCTTGAATTTCAGGCTCCCTTCATTTGAGCCTCCGCAAAGAATGGGAAAATCAGCCTGAGATCTCTCTCTTCAAATTGGGACTGTTAACTAGTTGAATACTAAAAAATCTTATTACTAATGATGCTTAAGAAAAAATAAAAATCAGCTGCTTTAACAAGACACTAACCTATTTTTGTGATATTAATGCACATCCTGAAAAATCTTGTTGGATTTAACACTGAGAAAGGACAATTTAACTATTGAAAAATGGCAATAGTTCAACCCATATGTTTTCCAGCATTGAAGAAAAGCAGCAAGAAAACCAGAATAGACTTTATCTTACAGTTAGCAGATCTTCTAAAGATACCGTCCCATTTTACCAGGGTGGTTGGGAGAGTGTTTTACACCAGTTGTAGATAAATTAAGGATTACATAATGACTGTTTTGGGAGGACCTTGCCTCTCATATTCATTGAAGAAACTGAGTGAAATAATGACAGCTTGGCAATGTACAGCTGAGGCATCAAGGCTATATGTATAAAAATGAGAAAGGATATATTTCCAGGTAAGATATTTGGATATCATTGAACATGACAAATACTGCATGTGGAGGTTTCAATTTTTTTTCTCTTTTAAAGATCAGCCTTGCTTTAAAGCTTTGGACAGAAATTTTCCTTGTGCCCTTACATAAATCCTTTTACTGAACTGGAAGTAAAAGGATCAATATTTAACCCTATAGCTTCTGCTTTCTTGCAAACCAGATTTTCAACTACAGAAAGAGAGCTACAGCTCTCTTTTAACTTATCACACTGAAAAAAATGGAAAGTTATATATAAAGATTACAAAAACTTTGGCATTTCTTGTTTGTTTCCTTAAAGATCAGTGTGGGCAAATAGCTAAGTGTCTGCAAGACTTATGTCTTGTTTGTGATATGACAGAGAAACCTGGCTTATCCAGGGCTTGAAGTGACAGTATTTTCTTATATCAAAAAATAAATGCATTTGCCTCTCAGATTTTGCAACCAGCTCTACCGGAAATGAAGGCACATTCTCAACTGAGCAGAATTTTAGCACAACAACAGCCTTTTACAAAGTATTACACTCCCAATTATAAAATGTGGCAACATTTTCACTTTTCAGCCAAACATTTTGTGAAAACACCTCACAAATGTGTAGAAGTTCCTTTTGGGTTAAGTAGAGTTAAATAATTTCTTTTATGGTAATGGATACCTTACCTACCTTAAATGAATATGGGAGAGAGAACAGAAGGGGTTTTGCAACACTAGAAGTAAAACAAAATGAACCTATTCTGCCATTAAACAAGGGCATTTGGTGTCAGAAATGCTAAAAACCTGAAATCATAATGGAAGCAACTAATTATTTTTCTTTAATTAATGTTTGCGAGAAAAACTTCCAGAAAAAATACAGAGATTAGTGAATAAGAAAAGGTGTTCTGAGTGTTTATGTATCAGTTTTTTTCCATTGTGGGGTAATTAATTTTCACTCTCCTTAAATAAAATCATTCTAATAGTGATACATCTTAAAATTTAGTTAAAAGAATCACAAGATTTCAGTTACTATTTATGTTTCTTTTTTTTTAACCCCCTTGAACAACTGAACAGAATTCAGACTAACTTCTGTGCAGATTTGCTATTTGATCATATGTGCCTGAGTTTTGTGGATTACGTGTGTAGTCCAGACTGTGGTCCAGACATCCAAGCTCAACAAGCTGACATTTCTTTATATTTCCTGAAAATTAAGGATTTCTGAAATGTCTAAAACCATTTGAGAATTCTAGAGCTATTCAGAAGCCCAAAAGTTATGCCCTTCTCAAAACTTGTCCCTTTTTCACTCTTTTACAAGGAAACTATGGAGCAAGACACTGTAAAGCACCAAAAATTTGTTTCAGCCTCCACTTGGCCTTGCTACCTTCCTTGAGTGTATCTTGTGCTTTATGGTGCCTGGCCTTCCTGCAAATGAAGGCAACTATCATTTTATATTGAGTTTGCTCATATTTATAAAAAATTGACCTGTTTTGGTGTCCATTTTCCTTGTCCCCTTTCCTAGCATGATGCCTTTTCACTGAGGACTTTCCTGGGAGGTGATCCTTATCTGTAGATGGCTGTCACAAAACTCATGCTTCTTTCACAGCGAAGGCATTTATATTGATCTGTCTTTTTTATTATGGTCGAGGAGCAGAAAACAAGTCCTCTTTAACACCATTATTCTGCTATGAAACATAACAACTACCGCCTTCTGACTTGCATTGTGCATGAGAAACTCTCTCAACAGTGTCTGCAGCTGCTCTCCTTTAGCAGGGAGAATTGCTATTGACAGAGCTCCCGCAGCTTTGCAGCTTCTCTCTGTTACCGTGCACTGTTATTAAGCAAGACAGCTCTTGAGAGGGTGAGCTGCACATTGAAACCAAGATGCAGAGCTAGGATGGAACAGAGAGAGATCCCTAGCTGAACTCTGACTTCTGTATGAGCCCTAGTGAGTCAGGCTGTCCTGCTCACCCACAGTGACTCTTCTCACAGAAAACAAACTCAGTTCTTAAATCCAAGTCCTTAGGGATAATACACACCCAAGTCAAACACTGACAGTCTTGTTTACTTTTTTCTTGTCTTCTGCATATGATGCCATGTTCTGAAGTTCTGCTTTTGTGGTAAATTAGAACATTTGGGGAAATGTGATTTTGGTTGAGTAAACAAAAGGGTGAAGTCATGAAGCACTTGATTGAAAAGGCTTCTTAAAGTGCCAACCTCTTTTAGAAAATGTTAAAAGAAGGAAAGTAGGTATGAGAGAAAAATGAAAAAGATATACAGCACTGAACTGCTGAAAGGGCAGTATAAAATAATATAAAGTAATAATGCAAAACAGAGACAGATGAATGAAACATTTAAATAAATTCTAATGTTATATGACTGGCAGTACATCTCACATAATGAATTAAATGGCAACCATTTCAATGATGATATCACTGAAAATGACAGTGGTGAAGCATATATGGCATGTACAAAGAGATAATATACATTAATGGTTTTCCAAAGCTGTTACAAGTTACAGTGTAACCCAGTGGCTCTCTTTTGAACCTCTTCCACATTACCTCAATCCTCAGGTATGAACGCTAGAACAGCAATTTTATTCATGTAACATAAACAATACTTAATTGTAAAACTGATGAATTTTTAAGGTTTTGTTTCTGCTGGCTGTTTATGCACAGATTAAGTTCAAAATGACAGCACTACTATGTAAAAGTCAGTAACAGTAAAAAAAATTGCTTTGGTTTTTGGTTGCAAACTGTTTATCCCATTGTTCACAAATACTTTTGAGTTTTTGAAACAGCTGAATAAATTTACATTTTTTTTTTTTCAATTCTACTTCCAGCAATTATCAAGGTATTTTGCACAGAGTATTTTATTAAAATTATCCTGGTCATCATGGATTTTAGGCAAGATCATATGTTAGCCCTCCATTTTATTTCATAAAAATTTAGGACATCTTTTGAATTTATTTTTCCTTTTTTTTTTCCTATATAAAGGAATATTTTGAAGTGTATGAATATCTAACCTGCACATTCAGCATTTTTTATATTCTTTTAGTGAAGAAACTCTTTGGGTTTGTTTGTCTCATCTTTGTCTTTCAATATGCTGTATCTCCATATGTGTGCCACCTACAGTACATAGAATCTTTTTTTTTTTTT
>VZRQ01006185.1:1410013-1428312 GCA_013397975.1 Machaerirhynchus nigripectus
ACTTCTGTATGAGCCCTAGTGAGTCAGGCTGTCCTGCTCACCCACAGTGACTCTTCTCACAGAAAACAAACTCAGTTCTTAAATCCAAGTCCTTAGGGATAATACACACCCAAGTCAAACACTGACAGTCTTGTTTACTTTTTTCTTGTCTTCTGCATATGATGCCATGTTCTGAAGTTCTGCTTTTGTGGTAAATTAGAACATTTGGGGAAATGTGATTTTGGTTGAGTAAACAAAAGGGTGAAGTCATGAAGCACTTGATTGAAAAGGCTTCTTAAAGTGCCAACCTCTTTTAGAAAATGTTAAAAGAAGGAAAGTAGGTATGAGAGAAAAATGAAAAAGATATACAGCACTGAACTGCTGAGAGGGCAGTATAAAATAATATAAAGTAATAATGCAAAACAGAGACAGATGAATGAAACATTTAAATAAATTCTAATGTTATATGACTGGCAGTACATCTCACATAATGAATTAAATGGCAACCATTTCAATGATGATATCACTGAAAATGACAGTGGTGAAGCATATATGGCATGTACAAAGAGATAATATACATTAATGGTTTTCCAAAGCTGTTACAAGTTACAGTGTAACCCAGTGGCTCTCTTTTGAACCTCTTCCACATTACCTCAATCCTCAGGTATGAACGCTAGAACAGCAATTTTATTCATGTAACATAAACAATACTTAATTGTAAAACTGATGAATTTTTAAGGTTTTGTTTCTGCTGGCTGTTTATGCACAGATTAAGTTCAAAATGACAGCACTACTATGTAAAAGTCAGTAACAGTAAAAAAAATTGCTTTGGTTTTTGGTTGCAAACTGTTTATCCCATTGTTCACAAATACTTTTGAGTTTTTGAAACAGCTGAATAAATTTACATTTTTTTTTTTTCAATTCTACTTCCAGCAATTATCAAGGTATTTTGCACAGAGTATTTTATTAAAATTATCCTGGTCATCATGGATTTTAGGCAAGATCATATGTTAGCCCTCCATTTTATTTCATAAAAAGTTAGGACATCTTTTGAATTTATTTTTCCTTTTTTTTTTCCTATATAAAGGAATATTTTGAAGTGTATGAATATCTAACCTGTACATTCAGCATTTTTTATATTCTTTTAGTGAAGAAACTCTTTGGGTTTGTTTGTCTCATCTTTGTCTTTCAATATGCTGTATCTCCATATGTGTGCCACCTACAGTACATAGAATCTTTTTCTTTTTTTTTTTTTTGTTATGTTGCAGTGGTTTAAAATGGGTATACACAGGAATAAAATCAATCAAATGAGAGCTACTAGTCACTTTTTGCTTCTTTTAATCTTTCTGCCAAAACAAAATTTTGTTTTCTTTTCCATTTTTTTTTCTAGTTCTTTAAAATGGCTTGCTTCTATTCTTGCTTTCACTCTCAGTCACTGCCATTGGTTTTTGTTCTCCTCTGGTTCCACCTTTGTTGTCTTCCTTTTCAGGTTTCTCGATGTTCCAGCCTGTGAGTGACTCACTCTATCTTTGTCCCTGGAAGAAAAATTGTAAGGAGCATTGTGTAAAACAAGTTGTCCGTCTTTATAATGACCTATTTGCTTTCCTCTTTTCTGTTGAAAGGGTATAAAGGGGTGCTTTATTGAGTTGGGTAACTTGGCTTAAGAAGTCTCTTTAGTGGACAAATTAGGTTTTTTTTTCATTTTCCCCTGCATTTTGTTGAGGATATTTTTCTGAAAAATTTCTGAGCTCAAGTTTGGTCTATTAAAGAGTACTCCAGTCCATGCTTAGGAAGAATGTAATTACATCAGATTAGTACCTTTTCAGTTCACATTCCATTAGGAGGAGTCCCAGTTTTTAAGTACATTCACCATGTCTTTCCAGTTATATTATTTATTTTGTGTTCCTTTATAGCTTATAAGTTTTTTTAAGAGCTGTGAGCATTCGTTGGTACATAGCTATTGCATATGTGCAAGACTGTTCAAATAATGAACTTCTGGAGTTCTACTGATTATTTGTATTGATTGTACAGGTAACTGCCTACATTTAAGAGATTTTCTTGAAAACTGAGCTGTTTGGTGACCAAGAGAGCTTGGATATGCTATAAAAGCAGGGGGAGATTTTCTAAATAAAAGCTGCAGTTAATATACAGGTGGCTTTTTCTTTTTGGTTGTATTTTATATACTTGTGACACAGAGGAATGGGAATGCTTTATATTGTTTACTGTGATCTTCAGAGTAGTATATGACACTGTTACAATACAGAGAGCAGCTGTTTCCCTCTAAAATTTGAGTAAAATCATAGGAGTGAAAAATTTTCTGGTATCTTATTCTTTAATCTTTACATAGCACTTTGGTTTGGATTAAAGCAAACACTTTCTGCCGTAAGTAACATTTACCAGAAGTTACTAAAACCTCATACACCTATGAAAAAAACCCCCTAGGAACAAACTAATGGAAAAGACATGTTGGTTGTAGCTTTCCAGCTTTCCAGAAGCACAAGTGACCATTTGTGCTGTTGTGTGAGTACTCTGTTAGAAACGTATTAAATAGGCCCCATCCCCAGAAAATCTGGATTTCTAGCAAATGTTAAAGCTGAACATTTGCACTGAAGGTCACCAGTGACTTGTGAAAATTGAAAACTTAGCAAACTATAACTCTATTCATTGTAGAAAAGTGCCTTTCCTTTTTTTTTTTCCTGAACACAGGGTTTAGCATAAGGATATGCAATTAGAATATTCATAGAGAAATAACATTATTACGATTGTTTGAAAAGCAGGATTTGACTAAAAAAAGAGTCTATCCAACTTGTTCTCTCAGGAATCCTGCTGGAAAATAGCTGATATAAAATCTTAAAATACTAGGAAAAATCTCCATCAGGTCCCCATTTATTCATATTGGGTGAAAGCCAGTGCTAAAGTCAATGGAACTATTATTCCAGAGCTGGATTTGGCCCGGATGTCTCTCCTGTTTACACATGTGAAAACCTATTAAACTTATGATGCTTGCAATGCTATAATTTGAGGTCAAATCATTGTTCTTGATGCGGAACTTAAATTGATGTTCATGTAAAACTTGACTATTGTATTAATCTAGTGATAAATCCTATTCAGACAAGACATATAGTGGGTGGATGTCAGTATATCTGAACAGGAAATCTTAAAAGAGCTTTAATTTTTTATTATGTTCTGAGTTTGCAGATGGATGGATTCATGCATAGCACATAATGATTGGGTTAAAATCACAAATGTGTCAGAGTTGTAATATACTATTCTTTTACAGTGTATGAGACAAGAGATACAGAAAGGATTTAGAGGAAAATGACAGGATGATGAAAAAAGATGATGCTTGCAAGACCTTTAATTGTGGTGTACTGAGGAAATTAAATTGCAAGAATGACAGCCATGTAGAATGAGTTTATGCTCATTCAGAGGTGAGGGTCAGACCTTAGGGAGGAAACTGGCAGTGAAGACCATAGTGAAAATTCAGATCCTGGAGCTTGCTTGCTGAGTAGCAGACATTCTGGATTATCGGTTAAAGAAGAAATCAAGTTTCTGACAGTCTGTTTCAGAAATGATAATGGAAACTGCATAATTACAATAACACATATAGAAAAAAAATTATAATTTTAACTACTTCTATGTACTGGTATACAACAGGGGGAAACTCCAGAGTTTCTTTGTTCAATCTACAGTCATTGTACAAACTTTTCTTACACTTAGAATAACAATATATTATTCCTGACTGCAGAGAATCTACCTAAGTTCTGTTTTATCTGAGCAGGTTAGACTTCAGTGCCACTTGATAAAGAAAACCTTGTGAAGCTTTCTCAGTTGAAACAAGACCAGGCAGGCTGTAAAGTCTGAATATAATCCACAGATAGAACAATATTTCTTTTCCTAACTTCTGAATATAAACTTGAAAAAGATGATGGGTAGCTGTGGTGAAATTTCTCCTGGTGGGAAGTGTTTCTCTGACATGATGATATGCTTTTGCTATAAACAGACTTCTGCAAAGAGCCTTTCTTGACTTGTTGGAAGTAAATCCCTGTTTTGTTCCTGGAGCTGGGACTGGCATGATACAGACGGCTGTAGCAGAAGTCCCTAAAAGGACACGTCTTCCTGAAATGTAGGCAAGACTGATGACCTCTGCTGACTTGCTGGTGGGAGCATCTGCTCTCACTTCAGGGGCTCCTCATTACCTGTCCCCGCACAGACCAGGAATGATTTTCAGAGGAAATGAAGCTGAGGACAAAAGTAATCTCCCAGAAATGAAACCATTAAGACTAGATAGTGGTAATAACAGCAGATTTCAAGGAGATTAGAAAGATAAAACTCATTTATAAACGAGCTGATTTTTTCTGGAAGTGGTATTAGGAGAGAACATACATCAGATTGTTTTAATCTGAAACTGAAGTTTTCTCTTTCCTCTCTTCCACTCTCCTCTGCAGAAATGACCTTCAGGGCAAGCAAATACTTTGGTTCAGGGAAAGTTTGAGCATTGTTGAATACTGTAAATAATCATGTTTGTGTCACTTTGGAACTGGTTTGCAACTAGTTCTTCTGTGCCAAAATGCTGTCACGCCTCCCTGCCATCATGTTTTCCTTATCCTCATAGTCCTGTTCTCCACTGTTACCTCCCTAGAGGAACTGGCATGCAGCACAGAAACTCTTGCAGATGTGGATAACAGGAGCCATGCTAAAAGAAATTTAAATTTTTTCTTCAATACTTTTCTGCTAACAAATTACTTTCCAAAGCAATATTCAGCTAACGTATTTGTTTCATATGGTATCTTTCTGAGCAGTGAGAGACTTGAACACATTTGCAAATGTTTTATTGAGTCAGAACAACATCTATATCTTCTGTGAGCACTATGAGAATTCTTTCCCATAATTTGAATTTTTATATATAGTAGTATTTTCAGAAAAATCTTGGAAGACTGTCATTTGTGACATCTTCCTAGTTTAAACTATTTTTGTAGATTGTTTCTCATCCTGCATATATACTGTGAGACTATTGTCTTCTAGCAAGATAAATCTACTGCAAGTCTTGCAATGTCGGTCCTTTGTGGAAAAAAAATTACACCTGACAGTAGAGGTTATTTGTTCTTTACAAAGATTTATATCTGACTCTGACTCATTAAATTATGTGTGGTTCTTAATGTTTTTAAATGTTTTTTATGATTTTCAGTAATTAAGGTAGTAATCTTTGCAGTAATAAGATTATCTAATAGGTGTTTATATGACAGACTGTAACAATCTAGTTTCTGAGTATGTACAGTACCATAGTTGAAAGTATAACATGGCAAAATGAAACAGTGCTTATTTTTTCTCTGATTTTATAATTTTAATGGGATAGAAAGAAGCTGAAATAATGAGGTTAAATTGGTTTAAAATTTGAAGAATCTATTATTAAATTGAATAGTCAGATTCTCACATCATTAGAGAGAAATAATCTCTCCCTTCTTTAAATCAGCCCTAGTTTTTCATGAGATATCTAAAAATCATGCTGTATTTTGTAGCTGTCATCTATTAAACCTTCCTTCTTTTTTTAAAGTATATTTGAATTACTTAGAGGTTAAAAACATGACTCATTGAAGGGCAAAGAAAGAATTACATTGAAATCAATAAGCCTTTGACCAGATCTACTGTACTGCTATGTGAAATGAAACTTGGCTTCTGCCACGATTTTTCAATAGAAAATGAGTTATAAAAATGTTTTAACAATTTTATCCCATAACCTGATTATTTTCTGCTCTGTTCCTCAGTTTACTATTTTTTTTTCTACATTTGTGTCAATTCATTTTTTATACATTGATGTGTGTTGCAAAGGAATTAAAAAAAATACAAACTCTCAATTTGTTTTCTATATCCACATTCCTCATCCTTTTTCATGTTCTGTTTGTAGCTATTCTTTCATTTTGTATCTTTTTCAAGCCACAGCTGATGGTCAATTAAGATATCAGGTATGTAGTATGTAAAATTTGAACTACCAGTTTAACAGTCACTCAAAAAGACTTTTAAGTTACTCATTTGATTAATTTTTCCTTCCTCTGTTACCAATATTAAAATCACTATGAAAAAAAGAGGATTAGAAGTGTATGTTTAATGTACACTTTTCGGTACTGTGATATATCTGTCCTTGTCAAAGGTATAAATCTGATTCTCGAGATTTTTTCTGTGAAACATCAGTTTGTATCATAAAATAAATTGATTGCATGTTTTATTTCAATGAACATGAAGAACACCCTTCTCCCTGTTCTTATTTTAGAAAACAAGCAAGCACTGATGTTAGGATATTTTCATTTAAACTTCTTGCAATGGATGGGGTGGTTTGCAGCAGCCATCCCATCACCAGTGCACCCACTGTTTACAGAGAATGCATTGTTTAGGGTGGTTTCAGGCTAAGCGTGGTTTCAACATTGCTCTGAAAACAGATTGCCATGAGAATGATTGTGATTTGAATACAGGTTTTAGTCTGAATGCCTGCAAATATAGCAGCTCCCTGGACTCACAGCAATTGTAGAGGGAACAAAATTCCACTGCAGACTGAATTAGTAGACGTAAGGCATCAGTCACAGAATTTCAATTCCAAAATGGATTCTACTCAGAAGAGCTATGAAGACTTTTATTTTATTTTTCATTTAAGAAAAAATCCCAAGGCATTCAGATATTTTTAGGTGTTTCGGTAATATTTGTATGAAAACATGGAAGCTGTTGAAAATGTTTTCTTTGAATAGATGCATAAGTTGAGACCTACAAATCTAAAAAACCCCCAAATAATCAAGTTAATTGGTGTGGTTAACTCTGAGCATGTATGTGTATGTGTGTACCTGTACATGCATATACATGTGTAGAGGGGTTTGGACTAGGCAATTTCCAGAGGCTCATCCCACCTCAACTCTTCTAGCTATAGGATTCCTTTTCTCCCACTACTGTTTTCCCTAGTATTTGGAGGAATATTATTCATGAAAGGCCACTCTTGCTGAGAAGAATAGATAAAGATAATATAAAATAAATAACATGTGCTAACAAATAATGTTATTTTCAGTTTTTTCTGCTTGCATGTATTCCTTATTTTTAACAAATTTAAACAATTCCTCAGTCTTACATACTTCTGGGTTTGTTTTTCAGTGGTAATTTACTACTGTCTATTACACCGTATATTCAGTTTATATTAATTTGATCACTTTCATTATTCAGTATAATATGTATTCCAAAACAACTTTTGAAGCAACAGGGACTCTAGGGAAATCCTGAAAAAATAAGTATCATTATTTGCTACCATTAAGACCAGTTCCTTTACGTCTTAGAGGGTTCATTTTTCAGAAATAAACTCTCCACTGTTAACATATAAGACAACCAAATATCTCACTTTTTGAGTTCCTTTTTTGCTAATAGATAGACTAGAAATATGGATATCAAAATAGTTTTGGGTTTGCCTTTTCAGTATTATAAAAAAAGAATAATTTAATATCTTAGGGAATTATACCAGCTTTAAATGCAATATCTTTGGAAAGCTGATACTGATGAAATGTCTGTAACCTACAAAGGAAAAAACCTTTTGTATAATTATTATAATTAATGAAGAAAATAAATCTAATTTCACAGCCAGCTTGAAAAATCATGTTGAGGAAAATACACAAAATAGATTTATGTATTATGGGATATTATATACCCCAGCAACTACAGATGTGGAAAGCTAACAAGTATGATGTGGCATGCTGACAAATTAAATGGCTTGTCAGTTTGCAGAAAATCCATGTTGTAAAGGGTAGACTACTGCTCACTCATGAGTCTTTTGACTGAAATGCTAAATGGCTGAATTTATTTGGTAGTCCTGATAGTCCTGGTAGTTTGGTAGTCCTGGAGACAGCTGTACACCATGTTTCATGGATAGAGAATATGGGATTAAACAATGGAGAGTACTAGTAATGAAAAAAATACACTAATGATGTGTATTATAGTTACAAAAATAGTGTATAAAAATAAGTACATTTTCTTAGCACAGTATAATTTTTGGTGATTTTACATGAAAATAAAACAAATAACTAATTTCACATGAAAATTTCCCTGTAAGATTAAAGGGAAATCTTTAAAGTTTTGAGTTAAATTGTGGTTATTCTGACACTCTATAGAGGTTGTTTTTTTTTTTTTGGTGAAATGGTTTGGGTGACCCATAGATTTTCTCCTTATGTTGATACTATTTTAATAAATATTTAGTCTAAAACCCACTTTACTTTCTAGAAAGACAGTTGTGCCACTCTGTTGTGACCAAAATTCTCTTTTTCAAGTTCATTTTACTACTACTGGTAGAAAAATTCAGAATTAGTTGTGGACTTCAAATTTCAGTTCCACCACTTCTGCCCTGGACTGCTGTCCCTCCTCCCTTGTATGTCTTGTTTTTTACAGGGTTAAGAGTACAGAGTGCAATGTTGTCATCCTCATGAAGTAGTTGCAGGAAATCATTGAAAAGAACTATAATAAAGGTAGATATTATTATTTACAAAGCTGGGCAGAGTTTTATACTCAGAATTTTTACTATGGCTTTACATTATTGTCCCATACATCTATGTAACTATTAAACAGTACCTTGGCTCAAAAACTGCAGTTGTGCAGGGAGAAGCAGTTCTGTCTGAGGCTTCCACACATACACTCTATGGCCCTGGGATTTTTACTTTCAGCTCTAGCCCAGTCCCTGGACTGAGAATCTCCACTAATAATGTGTTTCAAAGATACTGAAATCCCTCCCTTAGCTTGCACACTTATATTCCCACTAGTCATGAGGCGTGTGCTGTGTGCTTCAATAAAACCAGAGAAGATGATCTAGTTTAATTTCTTTTGACATAACCCTAGTTTGAGTGTAGCAGTGCAACTGAGCAAAAGACTTGACTAAAAAGAAAGAATTATTAGATTTTTGGGTTTTTTTTAATCAAAAATTTGTATGATTAAGAGTATGCGTCATCCCATTCTATCTGACTACTGGTGGAGGACACAAGTGAGCGGTTAATAGATCCACGGCTGAAACATTATGAGCAGTACAATCTGTAGTTTTTTCAGAAGTAGTACAAGTAAGAGTTTCCTGTTAACCATTTGAGGTACATTATGAGATTTAAAAATGCCTTCAATTAGTTTTAAATGCACTCAGTGATTCTTTTCACCATATGAATTAAAATTGAACTGTGGTGGTGGTTCATTTTTTAAAGGGAAATCTTCTTGGTTTGAAGGTATTACAAAAGCGATAAACAAGTTAAGGAAGGGCCGTAAAACAGTGGAACATCATATGGTGGAGATTTGCTTATATCAAACTTTTATCACTTACATCAAAGACAGATGAAAAGTAAGATAAGGAAAGAATGGGATAAAACATTCACCATTCCTGGAGTGAATATATTTTCTTGCTGCATACTGCTTGCATTATACTTCTATGTCTTACATTTCCCACTTCACTTATAAGAACTTTATTAGAACTATCTTGTTGTGATATTTCAAATACAGCAAAACTCTCCAAAAGATATGAAATCTTACAGAAGATCTTTCTAATATAAGACACCAAAAGGGTTGAGATTGCTATTTAGGTAGCTGGAGAAGAGCTAATACTGCTTTTTCTGCCAAGAGAACCCCTCCAAAAGAATCTGTGCTTCCAAATCTATTACTGATTACTTGTGCAATTTTTGGGCAAATAGTTTAATCTGGTGGGAAGGTACAAGTTTCACTTTCTCATTCCTGCCACTTTATTTCCAGGTATTTTTTTAAGTGGTGTAAGATCACCAGTTTAAAAATAAATTTAAAAAAAGAAAAAAAGAAGGAAAAAGACAAAATCAGTATTTGAATATAATTTTTAAAACTCTTTTCAATCTGTAATTATAGCCAAATACTGACTTCTTTTTTGACAGCAAAACTTTCGTTTACATGTGATGTGACTACATCCTGCAGTCTCCTGTTTCTTATCTCATAGTATGCATCACAACAGCTGAAAAACATTGTAGCCTTACATGCCATAATATTGTAAAGAAGCTGAAATGAATATCGTTATGATTTTTTTTTGGCAAGACTGCACCTCAAGCAGAAATTATCTTCTGAGTCCCAGTTGCATTACTGATATAACTAATTCTCAGTAAGACTCCCTAAACAGGCTATGCAATTAAAATAGATTAACCTGATGGCTGTCAAGTTTAGACTATTTTTTTAAAATTTAAAATAGTCCCTGACAAGCAAGTTAATAGGCTACACAACCTGTCATTAACATTTTTTTGTGAACTTTATTTTCTTTTATATAGCAAAACCTTAGAAATGATATTATATTAGCTGTTTCCATGCAGTGCCTTTAGAAACTTTTTGAAGGTTTTCATTTACTTACTGAGTAGAAATAACAATATAATATTGTACTGAAAACAAGAACAGAACACTTCCTCTCAAAACCAAAATGTATAAGGCTGCACAGCAGTTTCCAAAGAAATCCTTGTTTGGACTATTTACAGCTTACAAGACATAAAAAAAAAATTACTTCGATAATATCTTTCAATGTTGGGCTGGACCATTTACTACAGTACTACCAGGAGAAATCTCTCTAACTGGTTTTGGCCTTAAAAATAAACAGAGGTATAACAGGGTGCAAGGAACAACTTCCTCAACATAAATGTCATGCAGGCACTGAAATTAATGAAGGCTGCTATCCCTATCCCCTTTTATGAGAAGATTGAAAGTTCAGACTGATTTTGTTGTAGTTTGGTCTTTGTACATTCTCTGGTCTCTAGAAAGACAAAAGTTTATGCTGCTGCTTTCACATCTTGGAATGCACCTGGAAAAGCCACTCTCGAAACCTTTCTCTGAAACATCCTGCCACTCCTGTTCATTTCACTGCAGGAACCTAACTCCTTCTGATTCCTATTTCAGTGTAAGGTTTGGCTGATATATGCCAGTGGGCCCCAAAGCTGTGAGAAAGATTTCATCAAGCTCATTTCCATAGACAGCTAGGCTTGGAATGAATGCATCTTTTCACAAACCTCTAGAAATGACAGTAAAAATGATGTGCTTCTGTTGATATGCTTACTGTATACAACCAGATAGGAACAGGGAAGCAGTAAATGAAGAGAAAGCAAATCCCAAACCAGTTACAGTTACAGCTACCAAAGTTTGCCTGTATACTGAGCTATTTTAAGTATGAAGCAAACTGATTTTAGAGAAATATTTCTATTTTTGAACCATTATTCTTTCTTTAACATTGCATATTTAACCATGTTATTCTGTGCAATACTTGCAATGTTATTTCATCAAGGGAGTCTCTGATTTTGCTATACACAGATAATCTTTAGAAGCATATTTATCTTAGTCAGATGTATTGGTACATGGCTTTGCACAGATACCTAATGAAATAGGCAAACTGACTTCTGCAAATAAAAGCAATAAAGACATTTTGCTGTTCATCTATCTTTTTGTGGTCACACAAGATTGAAGAATTGCTTGCTGTAACATTTCTGTGCAAGCAAAATATGTCTGTAACTGACTTTGCACTTATCTTTTGCAAGGCACATCAATAAGTAAGAAATAACTTTAGGATAGATTTAGTTTATGCAGAATCCCCCACCCCTGGCAACTGCATTTAAAAAGTGATAAAGCACAATTCCTGAGTCACTATGGTGTAAATTACTACTTTTAGTTGCTGTAAAAAAGCAGTAGATGTAAAATGTTTCAAACAGTAATTTAATGTAATTTTACTCTGTAGTTCGTATGGGTCTTTACACCTCTTCTTAAATAAATTTTCTGGGTGTGTTCATCAGAAGAAGAAAACAATATTGCCCAGCAAGGTAATTGGGAGGAGACAGAAGGGGTTCATAAGGCTGCAAAAATGTTCTTCTTATCATGTTGCCAATTTTAGGGCTGCTGCTAGAGCAGCCCAGATGGCTTTTTCACATACTTTCAGTTATCCTAAAGGACCTGGAAACACAGAAGTCTAAGCTATGCTGGATTGTCCCATTTTCAGAAACAGGAAAGAATGGGACAAAAAGATCATCGCATAAAACTTCTCCCCAAAGTTTGTTTATTTTGAAACATGTGTTTTAGCATATTTCTAATCAGATCCTTTTCAACGTGAGTGCAAAAGGACTGCTGTATGTGGGAGAACCTGCCTCATAGTAGTTGTACTTAATGTGATACTTCAGAAAAATGGCAAAATTTACAGCACCACTTTATAATGATGTAATTTATCTGCCTGCAAATACTGTTTGGTTTGCATGATGTAAGCACAGCATTTTGCAAATTGTAATAGAAAGACTGAGATAGTGTGACTGGAGAAAGAAGGAGAAGGTTTGAGTGTGGGAAGCACCAGACGGGCACAGCCGGGACAAGTCTCAGCACTGCCTGCATCACTGGCAACCACAGTAATATCCAGATCCCAGCCCATCTGCCTGCACTTTCACAGGACAGATGACACTGGACACAAAGGGCAGGGAACAAACCCTGATGAGCCAAGGCTGAGGCGCGGTGGAGACGCAGGGTCACTCAGGAGGGTCTGAAAAAGCATACTTAAAACCTGCATAAGGTCGCCAGCCTAAGAATAGCATGACAGGGTGAGAAGGGCTTGTCAGCTAATTACTCTTATTCTCCAGGGCACTGCAAAGGACTTAACAGCTGGATACAAGCATTGCAGAACCCTAATTTCAGAACCCAGTGGCAGGCTGGACACTTGAACACCCACCCGGCCTGGTGTGTGACAGATGGACAGACATGTGAACACCATGCTTTTCTGGTGCTTGTGACAGTGAGACTGTGAGAGAGCAATGAGAAAAATCTACTTTATTTAAGTTTTTGTTTTGAATAAAAGCGTCTTCCCCTTCCATAAGCTCCCGCACTGGTACTGGCTGCATTGCTGGTCTAACATTGGAGCAGCACATACCACAAGCACCCTTCCTTTACTTTTTATGAGATGGTATGTAACTATGACCAGAAACTAATTATCGAAACAATTACCGTCACATTTCAGTTTGTGCGGTCTGGACCAAAGGCATTAGAAGTAATGTAATGACTGCTATGTCTGTGATCATAATGGGGTGAAGTTTGACTGGAAACGTCTTGTTTAGTGGGAAAAAAACACATGAGAATTTTTTTTTTAATTGTAACACTTTCTCCCAACTTGTGTATATACCAGTTTTATTTTAAGAAGGTTATATGGGACTTACTGAATGAAATTGCTTTCATAAGTTACTTAGTTTATATAAACTTCTTTTATATTGATTTTTTTGCATTGTTTTCTACCCATATACAAAAACAATAACATATCTGAATTCTTTCCAGTAAAATTTAATAATTATCTAGACTTTATTAGGCATTGAAGTTTTCCACATTCAAGTTGAGCTAACCTTATCAATCACCTACAAAGTACTTTATTTTTTGAAAACAAACAGTCTATTATTTGTTATTTATAATTAATTTAAGCCATCATGAGCAGGCATTTTCAAAGCATTCTGGAAATTATCCCTCCAACTGATTGTAAACCTCCATCCCTCAGTTAAAAACCATGATTGTTGTCTCTTGGCTTTGAATGAAACATTCAGGAAGTGTTTATTGTTCGTGTTAATCCATGCTGTAGCTGACTTCGCTGTTTCTGTCATCAAACTCAGTTAACAAATAATGCCATTGTCTGAAAAAAATAAAGAAAAGATAAAACATCTCTTGTTATCTCATGTCACTCTTTAATAAATGGCAATAAAATCATTATGCCATGCAAAGCTATGAATCAGTTTAACAAGCAAGTTTTGTTGAAACTGCTGATTATGTTTGTTGTAAGGGCACTGGTCATCCGTTTTCTCTTGTAAACAAGTATTTAACTCCAGCTACTGTGCCTGTAGACTTCCACGTTTTCACATTTTTTCCTGTCCTTTTTTTAAATAAAAAAGAAAGGAGTTTTATTTTTGATATATGCAAAACAGAAATTTCTTTATCATTATTGTTTCTAAAGTGGTGATATTCAGGATGATGGATAGTGTGTAATCCACTTTCACTTCTTTGGGATGCAAAACTGGTGTGAGGGAGAATGCAAAGAAGTAACAGCATGAAAGAGAAAAGTTAGAGATTCAGATTTTTCTATAAGCCCTCTGAGCATTCTGGTTTTCTCTGCTCAGATAGAACTGTAGTAAAACTGTGAAATGCTTTTGTCCTGTTTTCCTTACTGTGTCCTTTCCCTGTGTTTCCTTCCCTGTGCAGAGAACATATGGTCTTCTTCCTGTGGTTCCTTGGCAGTGCACCACATAGGACTGCAAGATAGGACACACAGTGTTTGATTTTGTAGGCTCAAATTCCACGTCCAAGTTCTACATTCCACTCTCCAGTTTTTGCAGTGGCTTTTCCAGATGCCTGCGGAGTTTTTGAGCACACAAAGCAACGTCACAGGCACTCTGCTGGTCTACATAGGAGCAAAGTGACTCCACATCACAGTGTATCTACTGCTCACTGCTGGGTGTTTGTCAAAGTGTATGCCCATGATTCCTCTTTCCATTTCAATGCTAAGAATTTGGCAGTAAATATAAATGCATATTACATATACATTTATAATTTTACGTCTAAAAATGTATTTCTGGGTATTTTCTTAGTTTTGCTGGAACAGGAGTGGCTCTCAATATCCTTTCACACTGAAAGTCTGGAAGATTTGCAGCTCTCCCTTTCCTTGGAACATTTCAAACTGTGAGTGCTCAAGGAAAGAGAAGGGAAAGGAGGGCAGCAGATTGCTTCCTGAAAGCTGTGTGGAGAAGTCAGTGTACAGACTCTGAGTGTGCTCCATCCCGGTTATGTTAACAGACTGTACATGCACTTGTTGGCCATCACAAATAGAGGAAGTGCAGGAGCTCTACCTGTGCAATGATGGTCCCAAACTTCTGCTGACATACTTGGTAACTTGTGGTAACCTGTGGGCTTTATGTTGCAATTCTGAGTCCTAGAACTGCTGCCAAGTTTCCAGCTCATCCATGCGAGACAGCAGTCCCTAATTAATACCAATGCAAGCTACTGGCTTTCCCAAGTTTATCCTATATCCTGTGAAGTTATCTCTTTATACAGTGGATTTTCAAGATAAAAATCATTGACTAGTACTCATGCCTGAAAAGTGTTTTAAATCTGGACTACAGCAATACATGAATAATAACTGAATTTTGTTCTTCTTAGTGTTTACAAAATGTACAGAAGGGTTGCACATAGGGAAATTAAGGAGAATTAAAAGGGGATATGAGCTTTTGAAAATGATAACAAGCATAATGTAATGTAATTCTATAGTTGATGCTGGATTTTATGGGGTTCATAGCAGAAGTTATTCTTAAAGACAGATTTGAAGACGGGTGAGCAAACATAATGATTTAAAAACTCTGATGTAAACCAAGGCTTTAGAAAAATTGCATGTGGGAGAAATGGGTATGTAGAAATCCATGGTTATTACAGCTGAATTCTTACAGTACTCTTGGCAACTCTGTGAAGGGTAACAGCTTAGTCACTGTGTAAGAGGAGCATATTGCAGTCTTACAGAAACAGTCCAAATAAAAGCATTTTTTAATTTGTTTGTAAATCTACTCCAGTCAATAAAATCTGATTTGACATGGTTTTTTTTTCCTGAAAACATGGCACTGCAAAAAGAAAGGCCAGTTTTGACACTCCTGTGTACCCATCAGGGAGGTTACTAAAGGAAACATTGACATCATTCTGATGAGGCAAAAATTTTAAGACACTGAAAAGTACTGAGATTTTCATTAATCAAAATAGATATTCTCTGAATTTGGAGTATGATTTTTGTTTTCTCTGATTAACTGGTTTTGCTGGCTATAAAAATTAAATTAAAATTACAGACAATCTATGTTAGTGTATGCATATATTTATATATATTTTTTACTCTTTCTCAGATACGGGAGGAATTTTGCTAGTATTTGTACCTCTAACTACACAGAATTATATAGTGCTGGCTAGAAGTACATGATCCAGTTCTATGTCAACCCATACATCTGTGATATGACAGCTGTGTTTGCAGAACCTAAAGGAACTGCTATTCAGCAAGGCTGATGAGGGTGATCCACCTGCCATATTACCATGACTGCAATATTTTTTGGTGGTAGAGGCAGCTTGTACAGGTAATGCTATACACCACTGCACTGGGTCATGCAGACATAGCTCTTGAAAGTGCTACAGCCTTGATGACACAGAAGACTTGCAGAGAGAAAAAGTCTGAATGACACGCTATCTGGTTTCCTTTCATAGGCCCGGGAAGCAGCAGAATCATTTTTTTTTTCCTGCTTGTCCTTACTGGTTCATTTTTGTTCACTTAAATTTTTACTGTCTTGGGCAGGCACGAGAGATGTAATGGTGCTGCAAAACGGAGTAATACAGGCTGACTGCTTAAGAATCTGCAGGAGTTTGAGCACAGTCCTGCGAGGACCAGCTGAGTGATGGCACTGAAGGGCTCGCTTGTCAGCACATTGCCTGCCGTGGCTGCAGAGCCAGCCGCAGTTGCTCAGAAAAGAGCTGAGCTGAGCAGTGTGGGCTTGTTGTCCTGGGCTGGCAGAGCCCTGCCCAGAGTCTTTGTGCTGTGCTCTGCCAGCTGATTCAGGCATCCTCTGTGTGCCTCGTGCAGCAACACAGCTCTGAGCACAGTGCTGCTACTTTGATAATAATGAATGTAGTTATTATTCTTTCCCGTTATGCTTCACTTTTTTTGTTCTCTTTGATGGGAAAGAAAGCAGATGTGCTTGGAAGATTCCATAAACTTGACAAGGCAGTTAAAAAGAGGAAAGCACAAACAAAATAGAAGACCAGATGAAAGAATGCACAGTGGGAAATTAGGATTTTCAGTGCTTAACATCTAGTTTCAGATCAGGCTACTGCTTGTCTCCATGTTCCTTCCTGCACCATTAAACACTCAAGAGTAACATCAAATTTTCAGTCTATTCCACAGAGGTTTCAGTCGGGCAGCATTTGAAATCAATTGGTCAAACACAGTGCCTTGCTGTAGAAAACATCCCAGAGCTCCAGTCTTTTGTTCTACTGAGGAAGTTTCAAATGAAATACATTTGAACAAAATCTGCCTCAACTTTGTGAGAAGTCAGCATATAGAGAAGCTGACAGCTATAGGTTTATCATCTGGGGAACACTTACTAATAGCTTTCCCCTACAATGATGCTATGGAGATTGGTCCATTTCACAAAAAAATGAATTGTGTTTACTTGAATTATTTAGACTAAAAACAACTAGGCATTATTCGCTGAGTTACTTTAAAGGTGGACTTGCTTTTGCAGATTAACTGAGTCCGTCAGATTTCGTGCTGGTATAGCATCCACCACAGAGAGGGTGACTGTGGAGTAAGGCAAAATGCATGCTGGTTTCAAAAGGAAAACCACAATAGTACCAAACTAGAATATTTTATTCATCTTCAATACTCCTCTGTATCAGGAAATGTGAATGTACATGAATGGTTTCTCTTTACTTTCTGGCTACCCCTGAAAGATACAGCAAGACCAGAAAAGGAAGATAAAGAACTTGACATGGTGTGTAAACATCAGCATCTGTCTGGTAAAACCCATTAAGTTGCAACCGTCAAGTACCTGACCAGGATGGCATGTCTGGTTCTTGTGCTCCTGATTGTCCTGACCCACCCAGACCACCCAGACCACTCTGCAATTTCCTTGAAGGTCTTTTCTAGAGCTAGAGTGACATGAGGGTAAGGAAGGGGGAGGATGAGGATGGCTCCACGTGCCAGGTGGAAGGAGGTGAAAAGCACACTACATCTAGATGATTTAGACCTAGGGTGTGTTGGTATGAAGGCACAAGTGCAGATAAGTGGAAATGTACAGTGTTGACACAGAAAGATGTGGTATGCCAGTGTCTTGGGGTGACTTTATGATGCTGTATCCCCTATTGCCTGCTCTATGCCAGACATGAATCCTGTGCCTTTCTGTGCCTTTAAACTGGGACCAGGAGAGGGGGGAGAGAAGCTGAGTGAATTCTTCAGAGTGGTTTTGTGTTCAAGGACACACACACTCCCCTGCGCTCTTGCTGCGGCAAAGCTGAGGAAAGAACTTTCCTGCTTTTCCCCAGCTTTCAGCTCTGTTTTCTCAGGAGAGAGTTAAAATTCTTTGCTTTTTTAGCTAGCCTGTTAGCTGAGGCAAGAAAGCTTTATCCTTGGGACTTTGGCTTTTTCTTTTTCTCTTCTGGACTATTCAACAACACCAGAACATCACTGGGAGGCCCCACACGTAGCCCGGGGGTGGTCATGCCAAACCCCAGCACCAGAGAGGGCAGAGCCACACCTACAAAGGACTCGGTATCTACCCAGGTTTTTCTCCATAGTGAGA
>VZRQ01006185.1:1428367-1525892 GCA_013397975.1 Machaerirhynchus nigripectus
TTTTTGGTGCCTGGGTGCAGGCTCCTTGTTAAATAAATAGCTTTTTTCACTTCCCTCTGAGAAAATTTCTTTCCAAACCTGGTGGGGGAGGGGCTTCTGTAACCTCCCTTCTATCAGAGGATGTTCATCTTGGACATTTTCCTCCAATTTGTCTCAAACCAGGACAGCCAGACATAGGAGGAAAAAAATCTCCCAAGAAAGTTAGCAGGATGTCAGGTTCCAGTAACTACATGTTTCTTGACACAGAATTTCTAAAATGATCAGCACATCATACCTCCTTATATCCTTTGGATCCACTTTCAGATGACACAGCTTTATCAGGTGTTTCACCTGTGTGTGTGCACTTGTCTGTCCTTGGTACCAGTCTCGAACAGGCTGTGGCACTTACTGTCCAGGCTTACTGGAGGTTGCATCTTTTCACTTCTTGCTACTGAGCCAGCTGTGCCTCACTTTTCATCACCATGCTTGCAGCAGGACCAAGGAAATTGGCAGTTCCCTGGAAGTTACCATAAGTT
Source organism: Machaerirhynchus nigripectus (assembly GCA_013397975.1). Lineage (NCBI taxonomy): Eukaryota > Metazoa > Chordata > Aves > Passeriformes > Dicruridae > Machaerirhynchus > Machaerirhynchus nigripectus. The sequence goes on from VZRQ01006185.1 coordinate 1,428,883, forward strand.
GGTTCTCTAGCCAAAGCACTAAATGTGCTGTACATCAAATATTTGTCCCACAGTGATTGCTAAGGTTTTTTATTTTTGTTGGTTGTTTTTTTTTTTGTTTGTTTGTTTGTTTTGTTTTGTTTTTTTTGCCTTCTTTTAATTTTTTAATCTTGGTTTATAATCCCGGATCTCTCTTGTGATTCTCCTCAGTGATTATTTTATTAGCTTTCCGACACAGGAAAGCAGAGACAAATGCACATTTAACTATGTGACTTTATGCTGGTTTTGGCAGGAGCAGAGTTAATTTTCTTTACTGAAAATTAGCTGATCTGGAGCTGTGTTTTGCATTTGTGCTGAAAAGGGTGTTAAGAATGCAGGGATGTTATCGTTATTGCTAAGTGGTGCTTACACAAAGTCAGGGACTTTTCTGCTTCTCCCACCCCCCTGTCAGGGAGGAGACTGGCCATCCACAAGAATTTGGGAGGGGATACAGCTGGGACAGCTGACCTCAACTGACCGTAGGGGTATTCCACACCATATGGCCATGCTCAGCATATTAATCTGGGGAAAATTTCCTTTTGTATCTATTCGAAGTTATTGAAAATCTAGTCTTGAAGTAAGATGCCAAATAGACTCTACAATTGCTAATGAATAACTAGTGATTGTATATATGTGCTTTAATTTGACTAGAGTGGAGGTTTCTCATTTTCAATTATTGCACTGTGTCTATTCTGCTTGAAAGGTTATTTTAAAAAGCAAAGTGTAATGATGAAAAAGAAAATCAGCTTGACTTGATGTATTAAGAAAATGTTACATATGATCATTAACCAAATGTATCTCTGTGTGAAACAGATCTTTGTTGTAGAAAAAGTCTGATTTTTTGGAATGCTTTTAGACAGAAGCACACCTAACAAAACCCCTGAGAAATCAATTTGAAAACTGAATAATTAATAGATGCTTCTTACAGCATTTATTTTATAAAAAGGGAATTTGCCTTTACATTTAATATCACCCTATTTAGCAATTTGAAACACCTATCTATGAATTCATGGCTTCAACCAGCCTATTCTGTGTGGCTTGTGTACAGAAGCACTTGTTCTGTAGCAGCCTGCAGCTCTGAGAACAAGTGTTGTATAAGCAGAATGTATTTGAAGGGAGCTGGTCTCTGTGTTGCACCAGATATATTGATGAGTAAGAGATAAACATCCCAAGTGTGATTGCAGTAGAGGCACTTTTTCAAAGTTCCACCTTATCTGCAGTGCCCTTCCATGGCTAAACAAGTGTCTATCTACAAAAGCTCAGCTCTCTTTATTTGCTTTGTACAGTATAAGCCCATCTTAGATAGATACAAACCAAAGTAATATGATTTGACAAATACAAATTCATACATCCTGGTCCTGGCTCTCATACTGTTCAAATCACCAGTATTTTGAAGTGCAGTTGCATTAGGCTTCAATGTGTATAGTTTTCTTAATGCTACATTTTGAAGGTTGTAACAATAAATGTCTATTTTATATGAGGGTGGAATAGAAATAAGCTCAATTTCTTTATGAAAATGCAACATCTGTCACACCCTGAGCAAAGATCCAGCTCCTTAGCAGGAGTTTAACACTATGTCTCCAATTGAGTAAAATTACTTTCAAAGATAATGCTAAATACAACTAGTTGTTTTTAGACTCAGTGTTGAGCAGTACTTAATAATGCTAAGAAGATTTAGAAATAACAGTAGAAGGTGAATTTTTCTTTCTGGATGAAGGTCAGGATAACTCTAATAGTATTTATGCAGAACTTATATTTTTATTAATATTAACATGTCAGCAGTAATGTATAAATATATAATATAAATATGTCAATATGAAGTCCACAGAACCTTCAGTGTAAGATGTATCTAATTATTCTTTTTAACAGAAAGAAGAAGTGTTAAAACACATTTGGCAAATACATGTGGCTTTTTCTCACATAACAGAACTGATAAAAATTTTTCAGTTTTCTACCTGCTTATATTGGCCTCTTGTGAGCCATAATAATTAAACAATGCACGAGTTTGGCAGTGTTAAGATTCAGTGGCTGAGCCTATGCTGCTGACTAACAATGACTTACTCTTTCTTTGCATTATCCTTCGCTGTGTTCATCTGCTTAGCTTACATTTGCTATGCAAATTCATGTTCAGTGTGTTTCTGACACAATTCACACTAGTATTGATGAACATTTCTCTTAGAGTTTCAATGCCTGACAGAAGGGTGTAGCATAGTCACAGAGTCCAAGCAGCTTATCACTTAGAGAATGTTATTTACATAGCCAATTCTGAGGGAAAAGCTCTTTATTTTCAGTCTTGCTGAAGGTAAAGAGCAGCTAGTAACCACTAGTTGTGGTAGAAAACATAAAATATGGTCAAACACCAGAATATCATAGTGTTAGGCATTATATAGATATATAAATACTGTCCCAGATGTGAGGAATTTATAACTAATTACAGCACTGAATAAGAACAATCTACTTGTAAAAATCTTTATGAGACAGAATTTAATTTTTTTATATTTTCTATAATTTTTTTGTCTTCTCTTTTTACGTGTCAGTTTGGTGATCAGAATGTGCTATAAGTACAAAGAAAACATGGAAGAAACAGGTTTATTCTTTCAATTTTCAACCTATTTTATGTTTTTAATATAGAAAGACATGAATTAAAAACTTCAATTCTAAGAAACCTCACAAAACCCCCACCACCATGGTTGTATTTCTGTATCTGTACTTTGATAGTTTTTTCAGCTCCTTGAGTTCATATGCACAAAGGAGATAATGTTTGGTGACTTCAGTGTGTACAGTCACCAGAACTGGCTAGCTCAGTTACGTTGGCACAAAGGAGAGGAAGTTAAAACTTAGGAATAAATTCCCTAAAAGCCAAAGCAGAAATTTCATGACCTCAAAGAATAGTGCACAAGGGATGCCTGAGGGAAGGTTTTCCTGAAACCCACTTCCCACTGGTCTTTGCGTCTTCTCTGTAAAATTGTTGGATAGTGATCCCAACATGAACAGCTTGTTTTTTCAGGGGCAAAAACTGCCTTTTAAGAATCCTGCTTGCGATCAGGATGCCATGTTTTCCCCTTAGAATGTGCTGATTCAGTGTTGTTCAGTATTTAAATATGTTGATGCGACACAGTGCTCCTCTATAAGGAGTGCTGTAGTGCTCAGCTAAGACTGAGGATAGAAGAGTTACATGATATTCTGCATTTCTTGCTACAGTACCCTGGTATTTGTATTATTTTATTCTGTTAAAACATAATTGGAGAGGGAGGGTTTTATTATTTGTAAAAGGCAAATATTTGATGCTAAGATCCAAAAAGTTGGGATGCTGACTTCAGCGGTTTCCTCAGCAAGATAATTAAGCTCATTTCTCTGGCTTCCCAAGCTATAAAAAAGAGTAAGGCAATTTCTGCTGCATTGTTTTCTATGCAACTTTGAAGAGCAAGAAGAAAATAAATCAGAAAACATTTGTAACTCTCTTTTGAGCAAACTTCCAAGAAGGAAAGAGTTCTAGATTTTGGTCCATGTTCCTAGAAGCAGTTACATAAATTCAATAAATGAGCTGGCTAAAATAAAGAGTGTGGGAGGCTTATACCTTCCCTACTGGATTACGTATTCCTACTCCATATCAGACTTCCTTAATGGATTACATTTAAAATTTATTTTATACTGTTATCATAAAACAGGCAAGTATGATTTTTCCAGCATAAAGAAATCTTACAAACCTGAATAGGTGGATATTCTGGTCAGTAAGACCAATGGAGGCATATTTGTTCACTGCTTCCTGTAAGAGAAGTGATGCGTGTTTCTTCTCTGCAAATACTTTTAATTATTTGCAGAATTTAAGCAGTGAAATACTTTTAAATTTGAGGCTCACCTGGATCCTAAAGAAGATTTGAAAAACTAAAATTTCAGCAGACATTACTTTTTCGTCTATATGATCTGATAGAGGTGGTATTACATACCAAAAAATATCTAATATTTTGTAGGTTATTAACTGATCTACATGGAAACCTCACAGTTTGGGTTGCAAGGGGGCATTAATTGTATAGTGAAAATAAATCTTTGCTTATTTGCAAGGTCAGAAAGCTGATGGCCAACCCATTCCTGCAGACATGTGAATCTAGAGCAGTAGCTCTCTGGGGCTTGCCAGGCAAACAAGCATCCTGTTTTAGCAGCATGCTTGGAGTGAGAAGCCAAGGGAAACAGAGACAAGGCATCTGTCTCTTGGTAACTGAGCGAGACAGAATGGAACTCCCTGTTCAACCAGAAAGGTTGTTACAGTTTGCCCTGTACCGGGGTAAACCAACTGCTCCCTAAACAACCTTTTTGAAACAATAGTTATAAAATTCCCTCTGGCTTTATCGCATGAAACAGGAGATACTTGTTAAAACCTAAGGCACAACCTGCTTGTATCAAAGTTACCATCCAGTCTTGAGAATAACTGCACATGGACTTGTGTAAGAAAAGAGAAACTACTCTCAACAAATACTTAAATGATTAGTTTAAACGCACTTGATTAATCTGACAAAGACATCAAATTTTTATGGATCTGCAGCCTGTTAAATATCAGAACCTCTCTTCGAGTGTACTTGCTGCTTAGCTATGTACACTATTAGTATGCTACTCAAAGTGAGATTAAACCCAGAAAATCAGAACATTTTATGGCAGATGAATTACTTTTGTGCATCTCAACCAGCTTTGGCATAAATTTTTTCCTGTATCTCAGTTTTGCCAAATATATAAAGAGACATCTGAGTGAAAATAAACTTATAATTCTGGAAAAAAAAAGCACCATCAGAAACTAAAAGAAAAAAAAGCTAAAAGAAGATTAACACAGTGCATCCTATGCCTGTAGAACAGGGTGACAATGTGTTTAATTTCAAGAAAAAAATACATTATAGTTAAATTTTGCTGTCCTATTATGACACATTTTAACTTCTCAGGAAGTTCAAAATAAAACTGTTGGTACATGTGAGGGAAAGAGGTGTTGACTAATAGGGAAAGATTACAAAAGCAAACATGTGCACCTGTGAAAAACGATGATTGGAGAAGAGAAAGTAAAAGAACAAATATCACCTGAAAGGTATAAAGAGCAAAAAAGCAAAGTCTTTACATTATGACATAAGAATAATAGTCAGTGAAATATAGAGAAATAATAAAATGTGACCTGATGGTTAAGAATCTAATTTTCAAAATAATATTTAAATGGGAGAAAGTCTTACTCATTTTCAAACTAAAATTATGTTAATAACTATTACAGTCCAGAAGTAAAAACTTGGCTCCCTTAAAACCACTGGCGTAGAGCCCATTGACTTGATGGGTAGCATTTACCCAAATTTTTCACTGACATCCGAGTTTTATTAAGGTAGATCCTGCTTTCCGTGCCCAAGATCTGTGCTGCAGATAACAGTAATTGCTGTGTCTGTAAAGATGCTAATAAAATTCCAGGTTTAGCCAAGAGACGGTAAATGAAGTCAATGAAAAGATTCTGAATGTATGTTCATGAAAATTACACTGACATAACCCTAAGTTGCTTGTTCTCTTGTGTCTGCTTCAGAAAATGCCATAGTGAGGCTAAATGGTGCCTTATAACTAAGAAAACTATAAAATCCAAAGGTTCCTGCAACAGTAAGTTCACAGTCAACATTTTTGTCTGAGGCATCCAGCATATGGATAACAGCATGGGGCTTCCAGGAACAGCTTTGAGCAAGACTCGTTATGCTGGGTAAATGCTTGCTTGCTAACAAGTATACACTTCTCATAGAAGACATTTTCCTGCCCTGGTACACCACAGATTGCTTGTGCTTGTAATTAGTGGGAAAGAATGTTCACTACCTGATTATTGTTCTCTTTCATATTTACACTTTGATCATATTTCATCCTACCTAGTATTGGTAAGGGACACTGTGTCTAGAGAATACTCCTTTCCTCCAGTATTCTGCTGCTTCATTATTAATATCAGTCTAAGGATCTCACTCTGTTTATATGAACAGGGTGGCAGAAAAAAGAAACCCACAGAACAAGATCGATATTACTACAAATCACTGAAGGCTTCAAGCCGACTCCAGTGTGAAGAAATCAGCAAGATTTCTATTACAGGGCCCTAAGCTCTGCAATGCCAACCAACATTGTGACTTTGCCATGCTGCTTCCAAAATACTTTAGATGAACCTAGAAAAGCCTCTTAGGGTGAGTCTACACTCACAATATTTAAATAATCATTTGGAGTAGTATGATTTTATGAGTAGTACCTGAGTCTCTCTGCTTTTCAATTTATTTTATATAAATTAGTTCAGAGTTATAACCACTATACTGCTGAATACATTTAGAGAATTCTTTGGGTCTTCTTCCATTTCAGTAGAAGCCTTGGTTATTCTCTGTCCATCATTCAGTGAATAATAGGTGGACAAAAGAAAACATGAAGTAGTTTGAAGGGGTCTTGCTAACCTCTGCAACAGATTGCATCTGTGAGGTACTAAAAACCCACAAGCCATGATGTGCCACAGCCTGAAGGAATGGAGAAGGTAGCCTGTGCTGCCCTCATCTCAGGGCTAGGCAATGCTTAATTCAGTCAATGCCTTTATGGTCTTCCTTCCTTCTCTGTTATGAGAAATGAAAAGTGTCTTTGTAAAAAAGGGCAAAATTATACTAACAGAATAACTTTTTTTTTTTTTTTGGTTTTGCAGGCTTATTTTTATATCCTGAAATGCAAAATTATATTCACTATTGTATTTGAGGGGGCAATAGCAGTGGATTCTTTCAGAAGCTGCCACATGTCTGAAAGACTGCTGGCCAAGGCCGAGCCAGTCAGTTATGGTAGCAATGCCCCTGCGATAACATATTTAAGAAGAAAAAAAAGTTATTGTGCAGATGTAATTGTGGTCAAAGAGACAAATGGGAATATGTGAGTGAAGCAGATCTGCAGACACCAAAGTCAGTGCAGAAGGAGATAATGATAATAAACAGTAAATTATTTTACATCATGCACAAATTTAGATGTTTTTGAGATCTTTTACCTGTAGGAAAAACCAAAGTGAAAAACCAAATACAATGAACTTGTATTTTAGAAGTTGGGATGAATCTATATTTTTGAAGGATTAGACCAAGAATATGAAAACTAAGTCCAGTGTATGTCATGTCTAAATATGTCTAGATCATATTTACTGGAACTTGGATAGATTACTTGATCTTTGGGAACTCTAACTCCTAATATCAAGAGCAAGATTAATAGAGTTCCTTTTCTTGCACCCTTTGACTGTTTTACATATTTAGACCACAGTACTCTGGGGATAAGGAATGTCACTTGCTTTTTTCAGAGTGCTTCAGTAATGAAATATGAGTCACTTTTAAATATTTTTAGATTTTGCTCGCTAGATTTCCAAATGACACACTGCTATCCTTGCCATCCACTGCTGCTGCAAAATGCAAAATGTTTATTTGCTTTCTGCAAATTAATTCCTAAAAAACACTGCCTTTCTGTGGGGCAACTTGGAAACCACACAGAGCTCCTCTTACAAATGACCTTTGTTGTCTGCTTGGGGCAATCACCACAACGACAACTGAAATTCATGGAGGTCTTGAACCTATACCCCAGAGAGTTTTGAAGTGTGCTTAAAACAAAATTATGGACGTCTGAGCTTTTTCCAGGGAGAACTCAGTATGGAAAAGTAGCTATTTTAGCATTGAAACTGCCATGGAAAGAGATCCATGCCACAGTGCAAACACTGCTGTAGGATCTTCCAGCTATTAAGGTTCTGTTTTTTATGCCTAAACCTGTATGAAACTTCATTTTCTCTGTTTTGTTCTAAAATGCATCAAGCAAACAAACCAACCCAGAAAACCCTCTTGATATCCTAAAATGCGGTTTTTGTAGCCAAAGATGTGATTCCTCAAACAATGATAAAATATATTTCTCAAGCACAGAAACTGTAGGTTTTAAAATAATTAGCAAGCACTTTGAACAAAATTAGATCCCGTCAGATGAATTTCATCTTGCTTATTTAGACATTCATGATGGTATGAAATACTCAGTTTGTGACTGAAAATATATTCCTCTCTTCCTGTTAAAATCTTTAACTGCATAATTGAAGCTACAATACCCATGCTTGGATTCTAAGTAAAGGCTTGAGATTACTATCATATTAAAGTGTATGTTGGGATATGTTCACATACCCTAGGAAAAGTCCCAGAGATTTCAATATTCTTGCTAAAAACTTTTTTTTTTCCTATTTTTGGATGTTTTAATAGCCTCTCAGAACATTTATGCTCTTGGATAGCTGAGTGGGTTTTCAGAAAATTCCTCAAGGGGAGGCACAAAATGATAATACTAGTGATTCACAGGGGAAACAGGGTTGATTTACAAATATAACCCAAGTTTTAACACTAAGATATGTCTTATTTACAGGTAAGTTTTCAGCAAAGATGAAGCATTGTGTGAATTTTTCTTCCTTTTGAATGTTTCATGAAAATGAAATGGTAAAGAACACCTGCCATACTATTTGGTTTCTTTGTTTATTTAACTGAAGGCAAGCTAAACTCATTTTCTTTACAGCCTGTTCATTAATACATACTGGCAAAGATAATAATTAAAAACTACCAAACATAACCTAAGTCTTTTCCTGCAGTATAATTTATGGTAACTATTGAGTGTTAAGAATCAGACAGAAAAGCAAAAGCTAACTTAAAATCTTAAAATCCATAATTTCAGTGGAAATCTGCCAGTGAAAGTGTAGCACTCTAACCCTGATGTCTTAAAATTGAAAATAGCATGTAAATGTTAAGGTCTTCTGGCTCTTAGTGTCTAAAAATTATGGAGGCAATTTGTGTTGTTTTTATTAGCTTTTGGCTAAAGGTCATATTTGGCTGCCCAGAATTGTCTCAAGTGAGTGGGCTGAGATTTGTGGCACCAGCTTTTCCTTTTCTGATATCCTGGCCCTTTTATAGCAGCTTGGAATTAGAGCCAGAAGGAAAACTGTGTCTTTTTACAGAGAATCAGTAAGAGTTCTTCCATGAGTGCAATTGTGAGGAGCAAAATCTCACGTCATCTCATGCAAATATGCACAGGTCTGACAAGACTCTGAAACCATATCTGTGGTAGAACTGATATATTTTAATGTAACCATTTCCTTATGGAAAATAACATTAATTAATTTTTCTTGACACCAGCACTTTACTAAACATGGTATAAAAATTATCTATTAATCCTTATAATTTCCCTTCGAAGATAGTTATTTTTGAACAGCGAGCACTGACTCCAGTTACTTAAATGTCCTGCTTGAACATGGTAGATTTTAATCCTTTGATTTGAGTTACCCTGAGCATTAGGGAAATGCATTTCATTTATACAACTTTTTCAGCCAAAAATTAGGCCAGTTGGAATGGAGGTTTCATGTAGGCCACTTCTCTATGCACAAAGTTTGGTCTACATTTTTCCATTTTTAGATTGCATTATACTGTTTTAGACACAGTCTTTGCATTCTCTAATGGTGTAATAGTCAAACAGGTAAAGAAATTTTATTAATTCTGAACAGTTGTATAAGTGCACCTCAAAAAGACCATTTATGTGAAATAAAAAGAAATATTTGCTTGTGATTTTGAGTTGGCTTAAAAATTGAACTTCAGGTCAGTCACTATGACATTAGCTCATGTTTTATCATCTTTTCTCTTCCTTTTTCTTTTGTCCTCCCTTATGCTAACTTGGAGACATCAATGCCTGTGTGACAAAGGAGTGGAGGATTCCAAAGCAACATTTCCATAAGTTATCGATGCAAGAAGTTTTGAATTCTCAAATAATTTATGGTTGTTTGAAAGCAATATGTATTAAAATAAAGGAGTGAATATGTGAAAATATTAGGTAACTTCTGAAAAGCCAAACTGAAGATAAGTTAGAAAAGACAAAATGGAAAGCTGATGAGAACTTTAATCTAACACTGAAAGGCAGCACATATGGATGTTAATTGTTTTCATAGCTGTATTTATTCCTGGTTTGTATTTATAATGTCTGTTGAGTGTTAAGCCTCAACCCATATTAGAATTTAATTTATTTTAAATTAGCATACATTTTAATTACTGATTCATATATTGGGAAAAAATAGAGAAGGCAAACAATTACAAAAAACATTGAAGTAAACACCTAGTAGTGGAGATTTTAATGTATAGATGTTCAGAGTGTTGTAATATTTTCTCTTTTGCGGTTTACAGTGGCAAGGAGTGAAGTCTGTAAAAGAATAACCTTTGCAGGAGAAGGTATGAAGTATTCACAAACATATGCCCACGGTCCTACAAGGTCAGCCCTATTGTCCGGATGGAAAGGCAGAGTATTTAATGTTCACATGCTAAAGCTGTGATGATGTTCAACTAGACTTTGTAAAGGATAAACATTCAGTGAGTGTTTTGCAGAAGCAAGGTGTGAAATTTATAGGTATAACTAGCAGGGTCTGGCCAGCAGTTAGCTGCCAGGTGCCCTATGTGGGAGGAGGCTGTTTCCTCCTCTGTGCCACAATCAGCCAGCTCTGACATGGATGGGGTGACCCATTGCATACCAAATCTACCACTGGCTAGAAAAGCACATGATACTTCTGCTCAAACAATTTTCAGACAGGGCAGTAGGCACACACGGGTAGGTAAAAAGGACGCATGCAGAAGGGGATGTTGTTGGGAAACAGATGGAGATACAGTCACGGGGAAAAATTGCACTCTGCTGGGAGAATGCATCCCCTGGAGGTCCCATATCTGAGCAGGGGAGCAGTAAGAAGCAAGGATCAATGGAAGAAAATTAGTAAGATACAAGAAATGGAAGGAAAAAATCATTATGTAATAACTCCAAAATCCTACACTGCCCATCACCTCACCAAGGGAATTGTGAGGGAGGAAGAGTAACTTTTGATGGACAAATAAAGCTGAGACATAGAAAAGAGGAAAAAATTGTTTGTATGGGCTAGATTTTTGGGTTTAACCACATAATTGTTGGACATCATATTAAAAATCCCAGACCTTGTTGCAATCCAACTCACAGCCCAAAATATTATGGCAGTTTTAATATTCGTCTATCACAAAGTCAAAACTTTCTATATCCACAAGGTTATCATTTCCTTTGCTGGAGCAGCACGATCAGGTCATTGCTTATTAAGTCCCCCCCTTGGCAGATCCCAGAGCCCTCTTACCTTGCACGGGGTCCCAAATGGCCCAGAGTAAAGTTCTCCTGAGCCATCAATTATAACCCAGTGTCTCACATTTCCCAGCTATCCATAGTCATTCCATGTGGGCACCTCCTTTGGGCAGTGCCTGTAGGCAGCCTCGATTAAATTAATGTCACCTGCAGTAAAGGATCACCACATGATGCTCTGTATGCAGGATTAAATTTCATGGGTTTCATATCACACTTTCTCTGAAAATGCTGGGAAGTAGAATTATTTTAGGTCTAGATATATTTCTGTTTCCTCCCACAAACTAGGAAAAGAAGAAAGGGGAGGTACAATTTAAAAGACAAAGAGCTTCAAATCCTGGGCTCTATTTAAAAAGAGTTAATTAAGTTTTGTGGTTTTAATTGTTTGGATTGTTTTAATACAAAGCTGATATTAAAAACAGAGCTGTCAGTTTTAGCTTATCAGTGACTTTATAAAGCACAGAGTCGCATTCATCCATTAAAACCGCTGTTTGAGATGAACATAACTGATGCTCTAATTAAAAAAAAACAAACAAAAACTGTTGGGTAGAAAACAAAATGGTTAGTTGATATTAAAAAAAAAGAAGAACCCCCAGCTTCACTTGCACATGTGGATGATCTACCAACTGCAAAATGAAAGTCTTGAAAAAATAGCCTTTGGGCTGTGTAATGTCATATGACTTTACAAAGCAGTAGCATCTAAGTGGGCTGGAAAGATACTTAGTTTTATTTACTCTCAGGCTGTACCTCATAGTTTACTCCAGAGTATGTGGTCGTGTAATAAAAAAGAAAATGGATGATGCCAGAAACTTCTGTTTTAATATTTAATAGATGCTTTCATGGAAGCTGATTATTGAGAAGGATGCTTGGAGAATGCTTACAAAAAATCCCGCAGCAGCAACAACAACAACAACAACAAAAAAGCAATGCTGATGTTTCCTGAGTAAGAAGAAGGTATTTTTGTCACCAGAAAGCCATGTGAAATGTCATTAACTTGTCAGGTTCAGAAATCAGTTTCAAAATTACTTAGCAGTGCTAAAAAACCATCTTTTTGGTGAATGTGGGAAATGAGTTAACCTATGAACTTACTCCAGCTGTGCAGCTGAACGGTGCTGCAAATACTGGATCATTTAAGATCTCATGGAAAATGAAGCTGTTCTTGCTTTGCCAATGTCACATGCTATGGCGTTTTCTTTAACATGAGCTCCAGAGCTATACCTCATTCTGACAGAATCTTGTTTTGTAAACAGTTCAGAAATAAACTTAGCTCCCTTTGCACTTTGAAATCATGTTCAGAAATTTCCTTCTGACAAGACAAGTATGTTAGTATGCGGGGATAAGAGACAGTGTTCACATACCAAGAAAAATTTTCATCCACCTAATATGTTAAGACTTTTAAAATCATCTTTATTTTTCCCTTTTGGTTCATGCAAGTAAATCATGTTATTTACCTCAGCTGCCTCAATGTACTAATTCTTTATGCCGCTTCCAGTCAATGGACAACATTTTAAAGATATGACAAATTTTAATAAATGAAATTGTACTAATAATGACATAAGATTGGGAATGGCTAAAATGGAGGAGTAGTACAAAAAGATAGTGGTAGGTCAGAAAGAAAGGGAATATTCTAGGAATATTCTACTGTACCAATTAAAACAAGGTCAAGGATACAGAAATTAATCTAACAAGATCATTTTTTCAGTGACAGGAATAGAAAACAAGGAAGAAATAAGCATTTTGCAGTGTCTGAATCTAAAGATAGGACAGTATGGCTTTATTAAATTTCAGGAGAATCTTTTCTTGAAAAAAAACCTGCCTTACAGGTTAACCACTTCAAAACCACTATGGACAGCTGAACTGATTAATAAAAATAATCACTACTTAATGAAAGCTTATATTTGGAAAAGATTTGTGAAGCCTCCTCTTTCTTCACTGACCTCCAACTAACATTTCTCTTTTCTCTCTTGGAGTCCCAGGCCCGTACCACAGATTTGACAGACTTGTGAAGGGAACTAGTCTTGAAAATTTACATGCTCAGCTGCTTGCACTGTTATCAGATTTTGAATGTGGACAGTGGACAACCTTTCTGATATGAAATATACTGTAAAGGAAGCAAATGTAATGGCTTTGATCATGCTAATAAAAGCAATATATAATGATTATCTTGATAAGAAAAGGAAAATTTCAGCTTTTTAAAAATTTTGACAAGAAACTAATGATTTTTTTTTCTTAAAAATAGGCAGAAAAAAAATCAATGATTTAAAATGGAATAAAAGTTGATTACATTATACAATGACTGAACATGATTATTGATAAAAATGTATTCTCTAGCTAACATTGGTATATTACACCCTTTATTACCAAAGGACTTCAGTGATATTAAGGAATATATTATTACATTCTTCTGCAATACATATATTTTACTAATATGCTATTGATGCAGAAAGAGAAAGAAGGAAGTCAACACTGTCAGCTGCAACATCTTATCCAATATATATATCTTATCCACTTATCCATATAACTCAATGGGATAATTGAATTTATATCAGAAAGTTACTGAATATCTGAACATCCACAATTTAATCTTAGCTTAATCTTAGGCTCCAGATGTTTAGCACAGCAGGAATTTAAAAGCATTCCAGGTTCATGTTCTAGTTCAGAGGCTTCCTATAACTATTTTTTCTGGGTGACTTAACATTAGTGAAAAATATTATCCAAGACAGGGTGGTTTGATTTCATGTGTGTTACATTCTACATAAAAAACACTATTAGGTAAAAAACCCCTATATCATCATTATATGTTCATGATATAAAAATCTGGATTACTGCGAAATTCACAATTTCTTAAAGAGTTTCCTAAAAAAACCCCAACTATATCCTTTGTAGCTGGATTGGTGTTTCTCTAATCCAGAATCTATAAACTGGCAAGACGAAAATACGTCTGTAAATAAAAATGAGTAGAAAGCAGCATATAAGTAAAAGTGCAAAGAAAGGTGATTTAAAATTACTTCATTAACCTGATAGAGCTAATTCATAAAGTATAAACATCTAACACTGAGGCACAGGAAGAAGATCTTTATCTAAGGGGGCTGAATGACCTTAAAATATCATGACTGTGAAAAGCCTCTCAGAGGTGCTGAACAAACTTTTTGTCTGCCTCTTCTTATTTTCAATAAATCTTTCTTAAAAGGCCTTATAATTCTGCACTCTCTTTTCTGGTATTTTTCATGTGAAAAGTAGCAGCTACTGTACAAAAATAAGCAAGTTGATATGGGTTTATTACAAAGTAAATGAAATACTTTCAAAAAAATACTCCATTATTTTTTCTTCTTTTTGTATAACCCCACAAAATTCGTGTCGAAACTTAGTGTAGATTTCCAAGCAACATATTTTTTTCTCCAATGAGATATTTGAAATTAAAAGAATTTTCTTTCTTTTTGCTCTCACAGTAGTATAGCAGTGGTCATTTAGTAGATAGTGAATGAGTTTGGTGTGTCACGTACAATAAAATAGTAGATCAGATACTAATTATCAGCAAAAAGATTCATTACCACTAATAAGAAGACATGATCTTGTCACTCTTAAGTCACAAACTGTGCATTTTTCTCTTTTTAATTTGAAGCTCCGGAAAACCTTAGCTTTAGCTTTTGCTTGCCTTGGTCCTAAATTTTCAGGATCTCAATATTCCACCAAAATAAAATTTAGGGCATGGAAGTAAATCAGTGTAATTCTAAACAAATTTAATGGAATGCAAGATATTTTGAATGATTCAATTAAGAGTAAATAAAACTGTCAGAAAATGTTAAAAGAGTTGAACTATAAGAAATTCAATTTATTAGGCAATATTTCAGAATTAATAAATTTCATTGAGTGAACTTTTCTTACCTCCCTGACATTTAAATGACCATCAGATATAGTTCTGATGTAGATTAAGCTGTACTTGACTACTTTTTGATACCAGTATTCGATGTGGTTCTATACATTTACTCTCTACATTATAAATCTCAGTCTATAAAAAAACTGTACTTAACTGTTTTTTTTTTTTTTATGGCTAGAAAGGGTTTAAGAATGATTTTTAGTTTTCATGATAGTTTTCAGGTTTAAAAGTTTGTTTAGCTTGTTGGTTACTTTTCCTTTTTTCCAACTTGGAGGCATGAGACTTCACAAACCTTCCCTTTACAATCTGACTTTATATATATGCTTTTCTGGAAAATATTTTGACTTTGCTGAAACAGGGAAGTGGCTGATAATAAGCCCAACCCATTTTTGACTGGGAACTCCCATCCTCAAAATCTAAACCTACATATTTTATAAAAGGACCGCATCTGCCTGAGTCACACAAAACTGAATTATGTGTCCAAATATATATGATTGTAATACCTAGTAGGAAGTGTAAATTTACAAAAGTGCATAAACTATCAGCCTTTGGAAAGCCTGTTTACAATCACTTTTCTTTTTTTTTTTTTTTAACCTATTTTCCTGCGTAGTGTTTCAGAAAGTCAGAACAACTGTGATGCCAAAGACAATCTGGAGTAAAAATAGTAAGGTTTATTATTAAATTGAGAGCATAGTTCCACTAAAATGATAATGACTTTTACATCCTCTTAGTCCATGGTGGTGAGCCAAATGAAACCACCAAACTTCACAATTCCAGACTAAAAATAAAAGGGTTTTTTTTTGTTTGTAATATCCCACACACCTTGTCTCAGTTCAGATAACGTTGTAAGGATGACAATAAAAAATGAGTTTGTTTTTAGGAAGCACTGTTTTTCACTTTAATAGCAAGGCCTTGATATTACAGTAGTAAAAATATTTATATAGTGGAAAACACTTAAATACACATGACTAATTATTTTATTGGTATGAGTAGTATACCAATGTGCTGGTATCTCCAGAGTAGGGCACTTTTACAAAGGTAGTGACAGAATAGCTATTAAATTGCCTGTGTGAAAAGTTGAAATAAAGTATTCTTTTTCCACATTCTGTGAACTGAGGTTTAAAATAAGAACTTTTAAAAGATATTTACAGAATTTGTTTCTTGCCTACATCATAAGAGTTTAGGGATCTTTAAAGGTAGTGATTATATATGACAGGAAGGGTTAATGCTCTAGTACTCCAAAGTCCATGGAAAGAAAAATGTTCTATCCTGCTCAGATATGGGCTTCTGTCAAGGCCTACCTCAAAGTCCTGTGAACTTCATATAGTTACTTCAATTGCCTTTTCAGGATGTAAATCAATAAAGATGAACAAAATAAATGAGAGATTTTGATTTTACTTATTTTAAAAAATGACTCTGATAACTGTGGAAGGAGCAACAGAAATGTACTTTGGAAATGGAGGACAGACAAAAATTCTCATGCCATTTGATTCTCAGACTAAAAAATCATTAAACTGTAATTTAACCCTTTATTAGTCTGAAGGAGTGCTTTGTTCTGCATATTGTGATTTCAAAGTTCAGTCTTGTAAGAGGAACTGGAAGTCAAAGGAGTCTGGTACTTGCCACACTGCTTCCAGATCCAGTGAAGATTTTCTGTTTTTGAAATCCTGCAGCAGTTTCTGCCTTTGCTCATGGACATTGGATTTGGGGTGGATGTTTCAGTAATTTATCTACAGTAGAGTACCAGATTTTTGTTATGACTAAGGCCAGATACAACAGTTTAATTCATACCTGGTATTATGTACTTCACACTTTCTTTTTCCAGTTTGAGTGCTGCATATATATAATAAATTCATTAGGAAGGTTAAGAACTCTACATCTATGTGATCTGATGGTTTACTTTAACATTTTTATAGCCTTCAGTATTAAAAAAAATGCTACCGTTAATTCATGCTTGAAAGTTCTTCAAAAGCAGTTTCATATAAAAATCAGTCATAATATTGAAACCCTTATTGTAAGGAAGATTATTTGCACTCGACATGTTGAAAACACTGGGACTGCAGATTTTTGAGACCCACACAATATGCAGGATGACCTGAAAGAAATTCTGAATTATCTAAATTAATACAGTAATACAGTAATAATTACTCTGAAATTTTATAATTCTGTAGATAATTTCATTCCCACATTTTTGGTTCTGTTAGACTGGACTATTTTACAGGAGTTAACAGACGTTTGTGGGGAGCAAATCTTTACAAATGTTTTCTAAACATCAGCACACTTTAGATCAGATGTTCTCTGTATGCACAATACCATCCTCATAGACATTCTAACCTCAAAAATGAATTGGTAGTACATATAAGCACAAACATTATTAATGAAAGTGACAGAGAAACTTCCTGTACACTTATATTCCGTTCCAATTTAATTTTCTTGAAAGACTGCAAAAATGACTGTTATGTTTTGATTTTCTGGTTATCATATTTGTTTTTATTTTCTGGGCTTTTTTTTTGTATAGCAATCTTCTAGTGATCAGCCAGGAAATTATTTGTAGCAAGGTACCAATAACAAAAATTCACATTTTACAATGACATACAGCAATATAAAATGCTTTAGGCATTGGAGCCTATGAGTGTAGGGGAAGACTTCAGGAAAAATGACCTACCAGGGCTTCAGAGTAGCAGAAGCATAGTCTGTCATTGGTTTTGCACCCTTGGAGCTACACACTGTTGACTGCCTTCGTGTTTTTTGCATCAGCATCCTGGCATCTCCCAGATCCATCATAAACCTTATAGTCTACTCTTGAATGCTCTAAATCTTGATTTTTCAGACATGCATTTCTAACCTGATCTCAGATACATTCTCTCAAAAACACATGCAAAGACTGAATAAAAACACTTACATGCAGCTAAATACCAAGAGGAATCAGATTTTAGGCATCTTGCTGCAGGTCTTCAGTTCCTCTTAGGTTAAAGGAAACATGAGATATTTTACAAATTTTTTGTATGCCAACATTAATGCCATCTTTGAACGGCCCCTTTTCCAAAAATGTTCTGTGAAGAACTCAGTTCAAAAGCATTTCACATTTAAAGAGCTGCATTCCCTATTTCTTACCCAGATGTCTGTGTCTGGGGACTGGAAGGCTTTCACAGTACTTATTCTGATGGGTGAATTACACCCATAGCAATTTATTAGTACTTACTAAATTTCAATCTCTTTATTTCCTCCTCTGTTAAAATTAATTTTGTAATAATGATTTTTTCCTTCCCTACTTTCATTTCTTTTCATGGGTTTATTAGTGTATAGCTTCAGAAGGCTTATCTGCCCTGTATTCTGACATGTCCTTAATATATCTTTAAGCTAGTTTAATGTTTTGCCTGACTGCTGTTCTCAATACACTTATTATCGATGATAGGTGTAATAGAAACAGTGTTACTTTTGAAAAATGGCTGGACATTTCATTACTGTCATTTCACTGAGAAATAGGAGTTTGCTTAATGCAGATGAAAAATACTAGCAGAAATAAAAGATCAAAAGGGATAAAAAATCAAAGCAATTTTTCTTCTTTTCAGATGCCAGATTGAGAGTTCTCAGTGTACTTTAAACAATGATTTATTAGTCTTTTGAGATTAGAAAAGTTTGTGTCTTCTTAAGCATGAAGTTTTCTTATCCTGAAAAGAAAAGGGAAGCAGCATAATGTGCTAATTATTCATGGCATTTATATGGTAATATGTTTCTATGTAGAATTTCTTTTCATGGCTGTTACTAATTCCATGTATACTAATGAAATAGCTGTAATCCAAACAGGAGAGTAAATTCAATTGTAAAAATAGTAAAAAAATCTCATTTTTTAATGAGAAGAAATGTCCTTTGGTCATAGCAGCAAAAAACCTGTTTTAGCATATAACTTTCCATTTCATTCACTATTTCATTTTTATCTGTAACCATCAGATTAGGCTTAGTTTTTGGGCAAATCTCCTGCAAGACAGCTTCCACAACACAACAAAACCTGAAAAAATTATTTGGTCTTTTTGTATACAGGCTACGGAGAGCTCAGCCACCCCAGTTCCGTCAGAGTTAACCCTGGACTGGTTCTTCCATGGTTTTGCATTGGTTTTTTAGTTGGAGGGTTTTCTGTGGATTTTTTCTTCTATCTTTTCTTGGTTATCTCTTTTTCAGAGAGCTAAAGAGTGAGACAATACTTGAAACTTTTTAAATGGCAGAAAATGCTCAGTAGTATTCAGCTGAAAGACCAACTAGACAATGAGCATTACAGGTCATTGAAGACTGAAGACTGGTAGAACCAGAAGGCTTCTTTTTGTTTGTATTTATCATCACAGAAGAAATAGAAGAAAAATGAAGAATGAGAATATGGGCAGGAAAAACCCAGAATATTCCAGTCAATTAAATATCCTATGTTTAATTTTCTAAACATACCTTTTACTTCACAAAAGTAAAAACCATACCTTTTACTTCTATGTCTGTTTTACCAATGATACCTGTTTTCTAATAGCATTTCTTTGGAGATTTTATTCTATTAAGGCCTTTGCTGCTGGCTATTTCTGCTCACAAAGAACAGAGACATTTGTGGGTGAATTTGTACTCGTTCGGTTTTTTTGGTATTATTGTTGTGAAATAGGAGAAAATCACCAATTTCTATGAATTTTGAGTTAAAGTATTTGTCTATGGATCATATATCAAGGACATCCTGAATTGACAATAAAATAAGAGATTCAAATAAACTCTTGAAAAGCAGAATGAGGTCTTTGCCTCTGCAGACTGAACAGCAGTGATTATTGAAGAAACCATAAGGCCAGAACCTCAGCAACTGTAAATCAGTAAAACTTTACTAAGCCCAGCAGAACTACCTTAATTTACAGAAGCTGACTACAGCAATATAATTTTAGAAGGTTTTATTTGCAAGACACACTCTGCTTAACAGCAGGTGCAAAGTACTTTCTACAGTTTAAACTGTTCATGAGAAATGAGACAGACTGACTAGGAGGAAAGGATTTAGTCCAGTTTGTGTGAAAAATATGGTGATTAATTTAAAATACACTTAAAAAATCTGCAGAGCACTTGAAAAGAACAATGACTTTTCAACTGCCATTTGTGTGTGGGGCAGCTCATTATGCATTAGAAACAGAACTTCAATTTATATAAATGTTTCAGTGGTTCTACTTGTATAATGCTCAATCAGGTACTTTCACACTTGTGCTTAATATTGCGTTACACTCTAAATTCTGCAACAGATACAGGAAGGCTGCGTACTAGCTCAAGCATACCACCAAGGTAAGGATTTTGGAGTTTTTGCATAAGCAGACAGTGTTCCATGATATTTTGCTAGAATTTTCAGACAGTTAATACATAGAATCACAAAACGTCTCTGTTGTGTTGCACATCTGTTGGCAACCTCTAACATAACTAGAACAAAGACACCAAGTTGAACTCACAGCCTCCTGTGAAAACAAAACAATGCTATTAAATAATATATCATTAAGGAGCAATATTGTTACATTCAATAGTATAGAATTTAGTGTGACATCGAGTAGTAACTATAAAGTATGTACATCTTAAACCAGATAATGATCCAAAAGCCTTTTAAAACTACAATGTTATAGTCTTTAACTACCATCCTGGTTTGGTAAATTATTTCTCCGTACATGGTATCATTATATCAAATGGGGGATCACCTTTCCTAAGGTTCCTTTATGTAAACAATCTGTGGGAAAAGAATTTATAGAACTGAAATTTGAGTTGGTACTTTAATAAAATTTTAATTCCCCAGCTGATGACACACACAAAAAACCCCCCACATTTTCTTCTTATTCTGATCTGTCCCTGACAATTCTAGAACAATGACTGGAACTTCTTTAGGGTTTAGTACAAATCCATTTTAAAAGCTTGAGTCCCCTTAGGCTCCCTTTAGTCACCTAAAACAATGGGTGTTCTTTTTCTTCTTTAGGAAGAACTACAACTTTTCTTCTTTTGTCTTATGTAGCTTTTAGCTTGATACTGCAGACCTCATTTTTTACATGGTTTTGAAAGTTTAAGTGAAGGTGTTGACAACTGCAAAGCTCTGCTATGATTACCTGGAGTTGTCAAAATTGAATTCTTTAGTCCTTTTATCAGATACATGAATTTTAGGGAAAGATATACATTAAGTGTAGCATATTATCCCTCTCAGAATATTTTTCAAGCTTTTTCAATCTTTATACAGAATCTCTGTCCTGTATTTTTGTGCTTCTTCTCCTTCACGATGTTGGAGGACCTGGAGTTAGGTTCCTGGAATTACTACAAAAAATAAAATGTAATACACTTTTCTTGTAGACTTGAGTTAAAAAGAATGTTGGCGTTTTTTCCTGTTGTTCAAGTAGGTACTTACCCATAAGGAACAGTAAGAATTAGATATTTTGTACTTATGAGCCTTTAAAATAGCTTTGATAAGATTTCAAAGATTCTATGTCCCATATAGCTTATGGAAACCAATATTCCATAGTAATAATATTGTTTTACTTCTGAGTTTGTCAAAATTGGACTCTATTGTTTAAGAATTGAAAGCTATCTCTCAGAATACAATTTTAAATGACTTTTACTGCAGTGGCTTTAGGTGTATAGAAGTAGAACCTCTTCTATTAAATATTTCACTTTGTTCTTTTGTTTTACTTTCTTTCTTGTGAAAAGTGCTGTGTTCTTACAAGCAATTTGCCATGTCTCATTTCTTTCTTGTAAGTGACTTCTTTTTTAACCAACATTGTTGGCATAAAATGGCCGCAGATAAATGAGTATGAAAAATCTTTTCTTACTGTAAATTCAAAGAGAACCATCCACTTTATCTTGCATGGAAGACTTAGAAAAAAAATTGCAGCACTTTTAAAACATTTCTTTTTTTTTAAAGCTCCACTTTACTGGGAATGATATTTTGTCATATTTGAAATATATAAAAAATTCAAGCACTTGGTTTCTTTCCTCAGAATGAATTAATTCTTTTGGCACAAAAAAATTAAAACTAATATCCATTATTATTTTATTTATACCACAGTCTTCATGCATCTTTTTTTTCAAATGGCTTCACAAAAGAGAAAGTCATGATGAACAAGCTTCTAATGATGAAAAGTAGATAAAAGAATCTATATAAAGATATGAACTCTGTCTGAAAATACTCAACCTGCAGCTCTGTTTATTTTCACCACTCTTATTCACTGAGACATAAGTGTCCCAAGTCTGGTAAGAGATGTTGGAAAAATTATGTGTACTGTCTGAGCTCACACCATTTGAGTTTCAGTGCATACATCAGAAAAGAGTTCTACCAAGGATAGAGTAATTATCCAGAACACCTTTGGAAAACCATGTGTTTATAAATGTGTCACAAACAGTGCCTCTCAATGTGAATTACTGCACTTTTGTCTTTCCCAAGGTGATCATGATATAGGTATAAAAAAAGAATGACTCCAGCCAAAGGTAGAAACTTTGAAAGAGTTTCAAAGGGAAGGATGGGGTGTTAGGGAACACAATATGGTTTATCTAGAAACAAAATAAGTCCTTTGAAACTCAAATCTTATTTATAAGTGAGTGATTACAGTCAATTAATGATCATGTAGAATAATATTGCAGTGATCAACCTTAAATTTAATGAGATATATACGTGAAAAATATGATTCATATGTGATGTATTATTATCATTTTCATAGTTTTATTCAATACATGTTGAAATTTTCAGGAACTATACACCAACTCATAGCACTGCAAACCTTCTGTAATTTTTGCTTTTCTTCATTGAAGAAATGTGGTAAAGTTATGAATTGATTTTATAGTGACTAGAAAGAATAAACAAACAAATAAGCAGAAAAAAACCCAGTGATGATTATAGTTCTATTGAACAACTGAACTTTTTTATTTACTGACTTATTAGGAATTAACTATTTTACATTTGGAAAAAAAAAGTCTATAATTTATGGATCTTTATATCTGTACATATTTACATGGTCCTAATTCAGGGATAATCTCTTTAATGATCATCATACAAAAAACATGGATTCACAGAAATCGGAGAAAAGAAAGACCACTGAGGTCATTGCACTTATTCCCTTGCTAACGCAGCAAGCTGGATTACGAAGGCACCAGTAAATTAAATATGTAGAGTTTTCAGGCACATAAGGTTTGCCACTTCTCATTTATAACTGAGTTTCCAGAGTGTTCATGCTAGAGGGCTCAGAAAATATTCCCTTTTGTTAAGGCAAGAATGTGATCTCTGATCCAAATTTGGCTTTTTGACTAACATCAGAAAAATAGCCTTTTATTTACTTATTTGTCTATTTCAGTGCCTTTTGATATTTTAAAGTTAGGTTGGTTGTTTTTTTTTTCATGGAAGCACCTCAGATGGTCATCAGTCTTTCATACAGTGACCTAAAGGACCGAGAAAAGGTTACCTAAAAACCAACATTGTTTACAGACCATATGTCTTCCCCTTTAATATTTTGTTTGGTTTCCTATGAGTATATGTATATTCTGAACACTTAGCCATTAATCAGACATTGTAACACCATAATATCATAATAGCTTAGAATACATTCCTTTTTTTTTTTTACCTTATTTTCAGTAATTTTTTGAGATATACATGGTATCTGTTCTAATGTCTATAGAGAACAATGGTTATTTTTTCTTAAATATTTTTCTTCAATAACACATGTTAAAACACTTGCCCAAAAATTTGCTTTGCTTTTAATTTCAGCAAACAACATGGGCCCAGAAGTGCTGAGGTTTAGACATATTTTAGACACATTAGATTTCCCATGCATGCATAAAGCATCTGTGTAAAACGTGCTCACTTAGTCGTGGTGGGTCATGAATGAACAAGCAAAGTGGTTGCTTATTTGGGATCCCTTGAAATTCTGAACAAATCAGCCAAGGGACTATTTCCTGCACAGACAAATGAAAAAAGGAGATGGATATACTGGAAGCTCTCCTCAAGATGTTATTGGAAGATACACGCAATGAATGAATGCTTTGTTTCCTTGGAGTCACATTTCTGACTGCCTGTCATTGATTGCCTGTCTGTTGTAAAGTAGTTGTAAGGAAAGTTGAGAATAAAGTCACCCTAAGGGAGAAAAAACTCATAATCCTTTAGTTATCAGGAAAGCCTTAAGTGTAAAGAAAACAATAAGATCACAGTCATGGCTCTTAATACCTCTTACTAGATCTCAATAATAATAGATGTTGAAAGTTTTTACCAAAAAGGATAAAAACTCAAAATTGTATGTAAATATTAAGAAAGTTATAGTATAGCTGGGAAGAATGCAATAAATATTCTACATTTATTAATTTATCATAAAATATATTTAGTACGTAATAATAGAGATGTTCAGATAGTTTGAGGGAATTTGGGGAGTAAGAGTTAAATTAAGAAAGGCAAAGGCTGGGGTCCACTTTTCTGTAAATTAGAAGCTCTGGAAGGCAGTGTTTTGGTCTTCCTCTACTCTTGTCCTCTACGTTATTCCCTGAATGAGTTATATAATAATAAATTGCTGTGATCTGAGATGATATCTCTCTACATAAAATAAGTGAGAGGTCTATAACTGCAAGGCAGAAATATATTGTGAAAGATGGCTACAGTCCCTTTAGAATAATATTTAAAAAAAAAAAATAAGTGTAAAGATCCTTTATCCAAGAAAGCTGTTCAGAAAAAAGAGGATCATCAGTTCCCTCACACATGAATGCATAGTAATAGAACAATCAATAATAGAAACTAATCAGAAGACTCCTATTAAGGAAAAAAATTCTAATTAAAAGGGACATATTTTTAGCTGCAAAAAGAAATACGTTATCATAGCACATGGTAAGTCTCCTCACAAGGTACCTTTCAATCCAAAGTATCGTATTTTGTAAGCCCACTAAAGTCTTATAGTTTTAGCAAACACTGGTTTAAATACACTTCAGAATACTTTAAATTCTGTCTACTTCATATTTCCTTTTATTGGTGACATCTTCCCCCTTGAAATGCCTGTGATGAAACACAAGAAACCCTCAAATTGTTTATGTTTGATATAATGAAGTCATCTGATGTTAGAGGTGGTTAAAATATTACTGAGAAAAATCTGTGAGTGTAGGATTTATATTAATTGCAGAATTAACACAATCTGGTAATTTCAGCAAGAAAATTGAAAAAGACAATGAGAGGACACAAGGTCAATAGTATTTATAATAAATTCTGAGGTTAGAACAATATTTTTAAAGAATTTTTCTTATTTTTAAAGTATTGTGGGTTGGCTTTAAATTATACCTATTAAAAACCAGCAAGCCAGAACTGTTGCCTTAGGAAACAGACTGAACAACAAAGGAAAAAAAAAAAAAGGCAGCAGCCAATTTAAAGATGCTCTGAGAAATTGCAATTAAAAGAATTAAAACAATTAGAGGTCTGATGCAAGGCATTAAGTAAGTTGAAATGAGCTGAAGATTTTATTAAGACCAACTTATAAAAGGTACTAGAACAATAAAGGAAAAAAATCCTTGTTTTTCCTGTTTATGGAAAGGAGCTATAAAAACTACACAAACAATATTTTCTTTCAGCTCTTCCTTCATATACCAAATATCGCAGTTACCCATAATCACTTCTGCACCAAAAATAGCTAAAAAACACAAGCACATTACAACACAAAAAATTAAGAAATTTTTCAATTCAACACTTGAATCTTATAGTAAATAATTGTAAATATATAAACTCAGGTGAAGTAAATTCTAAATCATTGCTAAAGAATTAAATATAACCCTTCTCAGTGATTACATGAATGTCTGGGATCCTTGCACTGTGATTTAAACAACTTGATCCTTTAGATACTTCCAGCCTCTCCTGTAAATTTCTTAGTTTCAACACTCCTGAAGACAAAGTATTTCCTATTTATCAACCTCAGGGGGAAATTAGAGATAAGAGTTGTTTCAGATAATTTATAGTAGTTGATCTACACATCTCAAGAATATTCCTTTTTTATATTCTCCTGAATACTGAGCATCATTGTCACTGGGTTTAGTTATTACTTGTTATTGACTATTTATAAATTGTTAAACTTATCCATTATAAATATAGAACAGAAATAATGCATGCATCATTTTTTCCTCCATCCCTAAGCTTTTATACAATAAAAATATGCACAATATATCTCTTCCTGATTTGCACATTTCATATTTTTAGTAATACACTTCTTAAGGCTTCTCCTGGGGTAGGCTTAGTCTCAAAAATGCAACTTCTTTGAATAGAGCTTTATAAAGAAAAAGCTTCTGGAGATTTAAATGGAACTTTTCACTCTTCATTGTTTACAAACTCTTTTATTCAAACAGTGTATTAATCACAGTTAATAAATTCGATACCAAAATTCAAGGAAGGAAAACATCTTCCAAGATTGGGATAAATCTACAAACACTCTCAAAGTATTAAGAAACAGAAAAATGCAAAATGTATCCCATTATTTGTTAGCTAGACAAGTAACTTTAAGTAACTTAAGTAACTATAAGAATTTAATTTTTTTACCATATGCATGAAAAAATATTAAAAATGCTATTAGTAAAAAGAAATAGTATCACAATTTTTCCAACAGTTCTCCAATAACCTCTGATAATAATATTTGTAACAAAAACATAAGGTCTTAAGATGCTCTACAGGATATTTTCTTTGAGTCAATACCACTCTTTTCAACTTTCTGTGTTGGGCTTTTTTGACTGTCAGGTCCTCAGGTTGATCATATATTAGGGAATATATTGTTCTGTTCAGTGTAGAGTGAAAATTCTACTAGCTTGATTGGTATATATGTACAAAATAGAAGTTGACTTGTGAAAAATATCAAGCATTTCAACTAGACTAGGAGCCCTTTATTTTCATTTTAATGTCATAGAGCATCTAAAGATAGATAATTCTGAGCCAGTCATATATTATTTTAACCAGGGAAGTATTTAAAGCAAGGTTTAAATGAATGGTCTAATGTTTGATATTACATTAGGGAAATTTCAGTAGGGAAAATAAGAATTTGGTATTGCCAATGCAGCGTACTTATTTTGTGTCTCTATGAAAATTATCTCACTACCAGTGATGCCATGATGATTTTTGTCTTTTCTTTTATACTCCTGTTATACCTTTTTGCAACTTCTGTATTCTTGGTGCTTTTTGCCTACATTCTTGGACTTGTTTGTTAAGCTAAGAGACTAAACATTTTAGAGGCTTTGTAGTTAGGGTGCCAGTGTGCCCAGACCCCAAGGTCCTCTCCAGAACACATTTTGTAAACTAAGATAGAACCATCCAGGGAAGGTTCCTTGGAGAGGGGGGCTCATTCGAGCCTCTCATTGGGGAATTTTTGATAGATATGCTAATTAGTAAGACCTAGAATGTAAGACCAGAGATAGAGGAGGGGGATTGCAGTGGCCATTGTGGGGGTGCATGGAGGTGTATTCGACCTGGTCGTGGTGCACCTAAGGATCCTTACAATAAGTACCAAGGTAATACCCTTTTCCCCTTCTAACCGTGTTCGCCTCTTGATTTTAAGACCAGGAAAAGGCATCACCAGAAAGATGTGTTCCTCATTGTACAAGCTCTCTGTGTTTAGGAGTGATTTCAAACTTTAAATTAAGGTCTTATTTTGTTTCTTGGTATCTCAGTTATATCTTATTAACTACAGTTAGCTGTCAGAATTCTGAAGATAACTGACACTGACATAATTTGTGTTAATAAAAGAAATATGTGAGCTACTAGTTTCCATCTTCTTTTGTTTCAAAGGGAAATGCAGTCATTAGCAATCGGCAAAGAAGAGAACATCTGGCCCTGATTGTCTTGTCTCCTGGTAGTCCTCTGGTAACCCAGTTTGTGTTCCTGGTGATCCCACCAGGCATTGCTCTTATCTAATGGGAAAAGTCTGAATGGAGGTAAAATGGAAGAAGTTATGATCCAAAGCTCATTTTGTTTTGATACATCAACAAAAAACCAAATCTATTTTATTACAAAATAATTCTGTCCATTAGTTAGAAGTAAAACAAAGGGACAGTTCAGTAGTTAGCAACCCTGCTATCAGTTTCTTTTCGGAACACTTTCTCTTAAATGTCTGTCCTAGCCTGCACTTACCTTGTGTACCTGCACTTTATGCCTTTTGCTGCTCATATTTTCCTTTTGCATAGCTGAGTAGACATGAGCAAGCAAGTGCAATGGGAAAGAACAAGCTTACTTCTGCATACCTGCACTAACATCCTGGATAGCAATTACTGTTCACAAACACTCGCAGACAGGCTATTCATAAGTGACTGAAGGAGGGGAAAAGGAAGGAACAGTGTTTACTCCAGGCAGTGTTTCAAGTACAGAATAGCATTTCTTGAGGTGACTGAAAACATCACTGTTTGTCAGTATTCACAGCTTTGTGTCAGGTCCTTTAGATCACCTAAAACCCCCACATCTGATGAAGCATGCACAGGTTGATCTTGTCTGTAAGAATGTAGCAGGTTGGCTCAATAAAGTCTATATGAAGAAAGTTGTTAAATCTGTGTTGTGTCATCAAAGTCACCATTTGTTTCAGTGTAGGACATTTTCTATTTGGCATCTGTTAAGCATTCATTATGTTAGCTTGGATCAAAAATCATTCCCTGTCATTTACCTCAGTATGTTGTGCTGAAATTCAGACATTGCTTCATAGGAATTAAGTTTATATGAAGTTCTCTAAATCTTTGTTATAAGATTTAAAAGTTATGTTTCCAAGGAAAGACATGGAAAATAATGAATAATAAACAATAATATTTTGATACACTAATGATGATAAATATTTAAGAGCAAAATTTTTCACATTCAAAATAGAGAGGAATGCGTTTGCACGGCTCTTTTCAATGTGAATTAAAAATTTTTGCTGAAAATTTTATTGTTCAAAGCAAAAATGTTTGTTTTCTGTCACAAGTCACCACAGTACATACAGTCTTGAGGAACAGCAATAGTTCAATATAAAGACAACAATAAATATAAACAACAATATAAAGAAGCAGTGTACTCCGTATATTTATTTAGATATTTGGAATGCAAGCCTAGAGAAATACAGATGAAAATGCAGGTGAAGGGAATTTGGAACAAGGAAGGGTCACCAGACAACACATACTGAGTATTTATTTTGGACATTTTATGGTCTTCTGACATAGGTTTCCAATTGCAATTTCCTAAATTTAAGCTACTCTATCAGTAGGAATGAAATATCTGCACCCATGATATGAACTCNTTTTCAATGTGAATTAAAAATTTTTGCTGAAAATTTTATTGTTCAAAGCAAAAATGTTTGTTTTCTGTCACAAGTCACCACAGTACATACAGTCTTGAGGAACAGCAATAATGTTTTCACAATATAAAGAAGCAGTGTACTCCGTATATTTATTTAGATATTTGGAATGCAAGCCTAGAAAAATACAGATGAAAATGCAGGTGAAGGGAATTTGGAACAAGGAAGGGTCACCAGAAAACACATACTGAGTATTTATTTTGGACATTTTATGGTCTTCTGACATAGGTTTCCAATTGCAATTTCCTAAATTTAAGCTACTCTATCAGTAGGAATGAAATATCTGCACCCATGATATGAACTCCTACTTTATACAGCTACTTTCTTTTAGACAGGTCTAAGTCCTCATTTCTTTGGGGCAAAACTGGAAATGGATGTATACTCTATTTCAGGTTTCAGAGAAATGAGTTTCTACTAAAAATTGCTCTATGACTGACCCTTTTGTCCGTAGTCCTCTACTAGTCCCTCTCTGTTTCAGTCCTCTGCCTAATCTCTTCTCCATCCAGAGCTGCCTTCTGATTTTTCACTCAATTTCCTCCCCTTCCCACTTCATAATTCTCACATTACCATTGACTTCTGTCCCTCTTAAAGTGCTTTGCTGTAGCCAGACTCTTCATATTTGATGCGAAACAGGGGAGGGCTGGAGGTTTTCAACAAGATTGTTGCATGTGGTTTATGGTGCTTTCATTTCTTTCCTCTTCTCAACGGCAAGAAAGTAAATACATCACCTGTCATACCATCAGAACTGTTAAACCTGTTTGTGGTGAAACAAAAAATACAGACAAGTATTCTAAGAGACAGCTTCTACCAAAACCATCAGCTTTAAAATATTACAATTAATCAAAAGTGGTCTTGTAATAGAAAGCCTCAAGCAGCCTTAACTGTAGGTGGCACTACTGGCTGTGTCTATGAAAAAAAAGGTTTGGGAAAGCTTCCAAAGGGCCTCATCCTACAAATGTTGCATGTACAGTTCAAATTCTATAGAGCATTCTCAAGAGTAAGGATATACAGCTACATATTTTTTAAATGTGTGCTTTAATTATATATCCCATATTTATAAAAGGAACTGCAATTGCCTTGTTGATTACTGAGGGAATAAAAGGTATACAAAATAATGTAAATTCATATCTATACAAATGAGTTATAATGCAGCAGCTAATCAGAATTAGATGAACTCTTAATACATTTTTTTCCTAAAGAACTTTGATCTTTCCCTCTCAGTTTAAATAATCAATTTCAGACAGAAATAAGCCTAAAAATGTTCATAATTAATGGTCTTATATTCAAGTAGGTCTTTTTTTCCTTTTTGTATATAATAGTTCCAGACAGAATAAAAAATTGACAAAAGTTGAAAAAAGTACAAATTTAAAATTAATGTACTTAACTCCTCTCCGTTTGTTTCAGAATCTTAATTCTGTTTTGTGTTTGGGTTTGGTTTTTCATCTAAACTATTTCTAATCTAATGCAAAAAGATACAGGAACGACTTTATCAAATTTTTTACTGGATGTATATTTTCAGGAAGTACCAATATCAATATTTTGTAGTGCTAAAATATTTGTTAGATAATTCAGCTCTCTGTTGTGCTGGCATCTGCTTCTGCTTTGTATAGCTATGTATTGACATAAAAAAATAATGTCTGGTATGTAAAAAGTAGCTTACTGCCTGATTTTCAGCAAAGAAGTGAGCAGACCTTTTTTTTCCAAGCTTTACTAGATGGAAAAAAGATCAGGCCAACCCGGGTCATACAACACTAAAATCTGTTCCAGATCAGTAAAGCCTTCTTTATTCAATTTAGTCCCATGTTAGAAATATTAATCACATTTTATATTATGCTTTTCTAATTTCAAAGCCCATGCCATATAATTATTTGGTGTAATCAAAACTAACTGCTGGTTTTCTACACCAAGCTGGTGAATGAATATTCTGTCAGCAAAGCCAGTATTTAACTATTTATTTGAGAAATCAGCAGACCCATAGTTTTAGAAATTTCATTAATCTGTAATTACAATGTGTAATTGTATGAAGATGTCATTAACATTTATGAAAAAGAGCAAAAGAAATAATACACGTCAAGCAACAAGAGGGAACCCTGAAAGAGAATGACATGTTCTGACGTTACTGTTTAATTTTGATCAGAATGCCAAGTCTAGTCTACTTTCAGTCTGATTACAAATAAGATTATAAACCCATGCTCACAGAATCTGCCCTTTCCAGGTAGCAACCTTCTATCTCATTTGCTGTTTTATTTTATTTTCCAAAATCAAGCAACACCCAGAAAATCCGAAGCATTATTTGAGCTCCTGCAGTGTGATTTTGATGGGATTTCGTATCTTCAGTTTTATTTTTAACTACCACGACAGAAAATTATTTTAACTCCATCTATACTCTATTTTGAAACTGCTAAATAATAAGTTATTCTGTTTAAAGATATAGAAAATAAACTCTGAAATACTTATAGTTACATTTCTTAAGTATGCAGTTTTTAAAATTTAGAAAATAACGCCATCATATATTACAGGATTTCCAAAAGACAGAGAAATAAATTCTTGTGCTAAACAAAGTAATCATAATCTTTCATTTCAAATTTCAGGATTAGAAGAATCTGTTTTTCTTTGTGATTTATTTTTTAAAATAATAACAATTAAACATTAAATATATCTTGCCTGATTTTCTAAATGGCTTCAGAATTATTAGCCTACATAAAGATTTGGAGAACCTGCAAGGAGATGTAAAAAAAGCTGAAAGATGATTTGGAAAGTTTCAACAAATTCAGTGGACACAGTCATTTGCCAAAGAACATCTGTTGGTATTTTTAGAATCCATATGTGAAAAAAAAGAAGAAAAGAAAAAAATTGGAACCAAACTATAAAAACCCCAAACAAAACCTGGTTTCTGTTATGTTAATGTTTCATAGTCGAGCTTGGAACTTGACACATTCATTTTCTACAACAGACATTTTCTACAGAAAATATTTTTTCTAGTTAAAATTCACATGGTAACAACATTGCTAATTAACAGTCAGACATATCTTCTCTTTCAATATATAAACATGGTTTAATTTTTTTTTCTAAGCGAACTTCATTGAAGAAAAATGGTAATATTTCATCTTTCAACAAGAAAAAAACCAGCTTGTATTAATCACTAAAGTAACCAGTATTTTGCTTTGGTCAGAGATTTAAATTCCTCTAGATTTCTTCCAATACATCCAAAAATTAGAATTCTACTGGAAACCTTGATACAACCTAAGCACACAAATACGAGGTAGCTACGTTCTCTCAATATTTTGAATACAGGGATTTTGCAGAGGCACTTCTATCCTGCAGATAACCCGTCCCTTGCTCCAACACAGTGGGATGCTTACACTTGGTTTCCCAAAGCGGCAGGGAGATAAAGAGGTGTGGGTGAATGGGCCTGAGGGACAAAATGTCTGGTGGGAGACAGGGCATGAGGTGCTGCAATGCTTCAGGATGTGTGCACTTCTGTGGGACTCTTCGACCCTCGCTGAGACTTTTGACTTGCACCAGTGTGAGATGAGTATGTAATAGATACAGAATTAACATTCTGAAGGAATATTTGTTCCTTATTTTTTCCCCATGGAGAATATTAATTACAGTAGTACAAATAAAAAGTATGTTTATATACATTATAAACTTGAATCTGTGCTTTGGTATGCTGGTTTATATTATATAATTGCACAGTCCTCCCACAAGGCAGGAACTAAAGAGCCAAAAGTGCTGAAGTACCTTGCTGGGGTAGAACAGATGTATTTGTGTTCAGCAGTGTCTTCTCTTGCACAAATACAGCAGTGTTTAATATTTACTCTTTTTAGGAGGCAATGTGAGCTATTATCAAGCAATCAATTATTTATCAGTGGAATAAGCCTTAAAGGGCTGTCCTTTCTGCAAACAATGGAAACACATTACTCTATCTAACTACCTTAAAACATCCTAATTTTTCTAATTTGTTTTATTAGCACATGGCATGAAAATCATGCTGGAAGATACCACATGGGCTGGCTCAGAAAAAAGGTAGAAGAGGAAAGGTCTGTTACAGCAACCTACTCTATAAATCTGATAGTGGACCATTGGGGAAGTTTTAAACTGTTCTTGTAAAGAAGAGCCAAAAATTAATTCACAAATATGTCTTAGTTCAAGTTTATATTCTGTTTATATTAATGTGACAGCATGTGAATTTGATGATATCTGTAGCATATAGGAAAAGTTTGTAGAAAAATTATGCTGAGAGGAAAGATTTGTCTAGGCAAAGTATAATAAAAATTCATTTGTACCAATGAGCCTAGAGTCTGTTTGAATATTCAGTCACTTTTTACATCTATGGGATTACTTTTTCACAGAATCAATCTTTTGTCTTACCAAATAGCAATCACTGGATACTCCCCAAACTTTCTCCTCCATGCATGTCTCTCTTCCTACCTTTAATACATCACAACTAGAGCTCCTCTGAGGTGTGCTGAGCTTCCATGGTGTCAGGAAGAGCTTGAGGTATGCTCATGTAGGCATATTTCATAAGAAACACAACAGTCGTATGCTAAAACTTAGATCACTTTGTCTGGCTTTGCAATAAGGAACTCCTCATATTTGCCTGCATGAGTATTGCTGTTATTAAGTGTTTTCATTTCTTCCTGAAACAAATAGTACAAGTGGGGGAAATTAATCTGCTTTTTGTTCTCTTTGATTCAGGAGTGTCAAACCTGCCAGACAATATCTGCTGGCTTTTGTGTGCATACAAGTGTGTATATATCTGTACATCCTTTTCTTTTTTCTAGAAAGGACATCACAGAGCAGTAATGGATTATGAATCTGATAACTTTTTCACAAGAGATATTCTACCTCAGTAAACCAGAATAGTAAATTGTAAGATGCATAAGAATGTGCAAGTGAATTCTCTGGCAAACTGCTAAAGTTGGGAGCATCTTGTTGAGCAATTTTATTCATGTGCCATTGCATGGGAGCAGAAACAAAATTAGGAAAATACAGTCATGAAGTTCAGGGGAAGACTGAAATTTGTGCATCTATTTGTGAAGGCTTGAATTTCAAGTGAATTCCAAACAATAACTTCTTAGATTTTTATTTAATTTTAACACCGTCAATAAAGTCTGGGAAGTCTACAGTTTAAAACCTATGCAACTGAAATTTATAATCAACATTTTGGATGGTTCCTGTCTTCCTAATCTGAATTGCTGGGATAGTCATGCTCAGTATTAAACTGCTAACAGATTCTCAAAGGGGAACAGCAAAGAACTTTGTACCATCACAGGAAAAAGGTTTGTATTTAAGTTAGATACCTAGAATTGGTACGTGCAACCGATAAACTCTGACCACATACCAGGGAGGTCCGAGTTGCCAGATAGGATCAGAGCAGGAAGTTAGTGATTAATGATCTAGGGTAATTTAGAGCCAGGTTTGTTACAAACTCAATAAATCTTAAAGCCAGAGGCATCTTATCTAAGGCTGATAAAATGCAGAAGGAACATTGGCAGGCCGATGGTAGGAAGTTTTAAGAACACATCATGGATGAGGAAAACTATTTGGCAATACTTAGATCATAATTCTGTAATAATTGAAATAGCTTTGGAGAGCAGGAAATGCACCAATCTGAGGGAACAACAACAGAAAATGATGCTACACATATTGAAATATTGGTGTCAATTTCAATGTTTTCTTAGAAATTTAATTAATTTGTCACATGTGTAAGAGAACTGGATTAAAAAAAAAAAGGCTAAACCCAATATAAAGCCTAAACCAGATGCAATACAGTCATCCTTTGACTTTAAACAACAATTATTCCCTTTGGTACTATGAAAATTCTTTCTGTAAGTCACTTCTGGAAATTCACAGGGTGAGCTGAAGTCAAATCTAGGGTTAGAACATTGAATATCTTGTCTGTAAGACCTGTTGAACCACTAGGATATTCATTTTTCTGAGAGCTCACAGCATTTGCTTCTCTAAAGAAAATATATCACAGCTGAACAAATCAAACTGTTTAAATCAATTCTGATAACAGCCAGGTTCTGTTTTTCAAAATAATTGCTGCATTAAAAAAAATTCTCCAATTAATTTTTTTTTCTACTTAACTCAAATAATGATAATGTTTGCAATATGACATGGAGAGGAAGAGGATTTTAAACTATTACACAGTGGAATTTTTTTTACACCAATAGACTTTCAAAATTAGGAAAATCATCGTATTTCACTATATTATGCACCTTCCACTTGTGTCATTTGCACTTTAGTAGGAGTGCTTTCTGACCCATCAGCCCCTGCTTGGTTAAAGTAGATACCTGGCTAAATTAAATCCCAAGAAGCACACTGGCTGTTGAACTTTATCTGCATCAGGTATAGTATGTTAGTCAAGTAAGAGTATGCAATACAGTCAAACATTCCCCATATTACCCACAAATCCTACAGAAATGGATTAGATGTTATCCACCTATCTCTACTGGATCAAGGTTTTCGTAGAGTTCTGGAAGTGGGAGAATGTAACTGAAAAATGATTGAAAAATAACTATCAGCTATTGCCACTTAAATAACATGAAGCTGTTCTCATATAAAGTGAAGTACAAGCTAGAACTTGTTCTATGCAGAAAGAATCTCTTTTGCCTTATCTTTTCATTTGTTTTTTTTTTCTGTATAAAAGCTTCTGTCTTGTTTCAAGTTTGCTCTGTTAATACATCAATTGAGAATCTAAGCAATACAGCTTTTCTTATACAGATTTAACCTGTATGTGGTCTTACACGGTATACTTGAAGTTAGGGCAGATTTTGGAGAAAGAATAGCCTTCCACAGTGCACTAGACTGGAAATGAACAGTGCCAGGTTGGAACTGAAAGCACCTGCAGACCCGCTTTATTGCATCTGTACTTCAGCATCCATCCTTCAGTTCCATAAACTGCCATTCTATGCATGTTTGGGTCTCAGTATCTGATGGAAACCTTCCTGCATCTAAGAGCAGAAATTTTTACAGTTGGGCTACCATTCTGTCCTCATTTTACTGATTTATACTAAATGTTAATCTTTTCCTGCTGCAAGGAAAGGGTATGAAGAAAGCACTTTCTTCCCTATTAGGTGATAGTCCTGGCTAATGGAGCAGCATATTTGACTATTTTATAAATAATTTATGAAACTCCTTAAAGCTTATTTGTGGGAAATATTCGCTTTTCTCAGTATGCACACTAAAACTCACTCATCGTAACTGAGATGTAGTCATATTGTCCTGCCTTAAGACAGGAAAGCTTTTTCCTTTATTCTTAAAATCTAATCAGTGCTGCTGTGGTAGGAGAATGCCCTGCAGCTGACCACAGGTCCCTCACAGCTGCTGAAGTAGCAAACCAATTGTAATGTGAAACTTTGCTATCTGTATCAGCAGAACAGAAAAAGACTGATGCCCCAAATTTAACAACTGAGCCCCAGACACCATAAAGAAATTAAGAAAGTTCTTAGACTAATGTTTTTAAAGTATCAAGGAGAAATAATACTCCTGTCAGCACTTTAAAAACAAATTCCTAATTCCCTTCGTCTGTATTGAAAGATTTACTGTGACTGAATTGGTTACCTGAGGACATGCCCAGACATTTAATGTTTTGTAAAACGTTGTTTTTTAGCTTGCCAATGCAGCAGAAATCAATATGCAAATTCTCAGTAACAACTAGACATAGTAGACACAAAACTACACAGAACTGTGCTTCTTGTATTGTTCAGAGATAGTTCCCTAGATAATTAATCATGAAAGGATTTTTCGCTGTAGACAAGCCACTAATGTGAAAAGGAAGATTTACCAGTCTTTTTATGTCTGTTTTGTTCATATATATCCTGTTCCTTTTCTTTGTTTTATGGTTTTTTGGGGGTTTTTTTAACCTTGAACAGAAAAATAAAAGGGCTAAGGAGAAAACTAGAATTATAGTAAAGAAGGGCTCAGAACTAAAGTGTGTATCAGGTTTATATCAATACAAAAATTAAAACAGTGTATAAAGTTCACAGATAAATGTAAACACTAAATATCCTAAGAGTGTGCATGTTATAGCAGGCCAAATTCTCCTATGAATGGCACCTGTAAAGAGGATAATGTCTACAACAATAGGGTATTTGTAATACTGGTAGACCCTGATTACAAGTCATCTGAATGAAAAAGAAGGCCTCTTCCAGTGAGTACCCAAAAAGTTGCTAAGCTTATTCTGAATATTGTCTATAGAAAAGTATATGGTTTTTGTTGTTTTGAAAACAAATATGAGAGTTCAAGGACCAGCGTACATTATTGATGTTACCTATTAGCCCATAAAATGCTCCATCAAGCACTAAAGGAGGAGGAAAACAAAATAAAATGAATACTATTATAATCACTGGCAAAACTTTTCAGACTCTTTTCTTTCTTGTAATCTGGGTCCTACTGTGCTTAGCCTGCAGTTAATTCAATTTCCTTGCTTTTCCTGGTTCTTCTGATGAGTGTGTGTCTCTGTGGAAATAGCAATAATGATTATCTGCTGAATGACTTCTCTTCCTCAAGTATTCATTCAGCAGTTCCTATTCTGTTTACCATATTTATATAATAGTATTTACTACAAAAGCAAAGAAGATAACTAAAAAATGAATATGGTTTTGCTATTCTTAGATAATCCTTTTATTAATGTAGCTGGAATCTTTAAGCAATAAGTAGAGATACTGCATGGTATGACAGGTAAATAGTTCGACTAAAAGTTCAGCCACATCTTAAAATCTCATCTTGCTTTTTTCTTTTCTTGTGTGTATTCTGTTTGTTTTGTTTTGTTGTTGTTTGTTTCTTTGTTGGGTTTTTATTTCATTATTATTGCTAATTTTAAGGAAAAAATTGCTTACCTCTTTTTTTTCACAAAGAAAAATTAAAAACTAATACTAGAATTTCTAATGTTGTAAATAATCAAAGCAGACAGCTTTTAACTAATAAACCCAAAGCAAAATATGGAACAATACATACAGTATTGTGATTTATGAATAACTTGACAATGCTGACAGAAAAACTTGATTTTTCACCTCAGAATCAAATTTGTGTAATCTCCTTTGACTTTACAAAAGCAAAAGTTATTATAAATATTTTATCAGGTTAAGGAAAAAAGAAATTTGGCTATTGAATCTGAAACATTCTATTATTTGTAAGGTGATTATACAAATTTTATCGAAGTGTAAGGTCACATTCTTAGATGGATTATTTCTGAGTGTTTAGAAGAGTTCTGCCTTTGTTTTTCTGTTTGCCGATGAAATTAAAAAGAAATGTCATGGCATTGATTATTTTTACAGTAACAGAATATGGAGGGATCTACATTTCCATAATTCCTGTTAAAAGGACAGCTTTCACAGTATAAAAAGAAACTTTTTAAAATTGAATTCACACATTCATCAGTTTTTTAGCTGATGAATATTATAGTTTTTTATAGTTTTTTATTGATGAATACATCAATAGCTTATTTGGGGAAATGAGGTATGAAATTGTTCTCCACTGTTGTTTTGGAAGCTCCTTAAAAATGTGATAAACTAAGTTTTAAGGAAAGACACTACTATTTATTTGGCTTCTCTAAGAATATATGTTAGCTATAAAATGATCTTTAAAGAGAATGTCTGGAAGCAATGTTCTTAAGCATTAAAACTACTGACACTTCAACATATATCTTCCACTACTTGATATAAATTTTTATACTGTAGCTTCACTTTCTTTAATCAGTTCTGAAGCAATTCAACAATACCTTCTCTATGTTGAATATTCCCTAAGGAATACTAACTAATATTTAGACAAAAAGAATATTTTTATAAGGATGAATCTGTTTTATTATTCAGAGTGTTTGTACGCTATATGTAATTTGGAAAGTGATGTAACTAAGTCCCAATATTTGTATATTTTTAAAATTACTCTTTCAGAAAACTAGAAATGAGATAAATGTATGTTTTCTGATGATCAAGTAAATGCACTTCTGCTTGCAAGAAATTATTTCCTGGGTGAGGAAATACATGTTTCTTTTTCTTTGTTGTCCCTACAATGATTCCTGTGTTACAAAATATTTGAGCCCAAATAATTTGTTGAAGTATTTGAACAAAAAATTCATTTACCTTCTGCAGACCTGTGTCTACTCTATAGCTGGTTTCTGGATGCCATTTTGTCTAATTCAGGCAGGTATTATCCATCCAGATGTTTCTTAGTGGAACACTGAACTCTTAAAATTAGTTTAATATAATTTTCCTAGAGTAATATAGAAAGCGGTTTACAGACAAAAAATATTTTACTGGAAGGGAATGTGTTTGAGGTCACATCAGTCCCAGATGTTGGAACAACATAAGAGCAATGTGAAGTTGCAATGAAATTAACTTTCTGGCTATGACTCAATGCCAAGAGTGTACCCTGATGCAAAAAACCCCCCAGTTAGTACCATTTTATTCCCTTCACCTGTACCCACATTCTGTGGTAACACCAGATGCACAATTTCACTGGTTCCATATATTCAACTACAAGATCAGAACAACATATCGTGCAAATTAGTCACGGTGTAAGAAAAGACTACGAAGAGTGTGATAAGACCCATAAGCAGTTCCTTGTGCCTGTAGGAAAAGAGGATGCTTGGTATCTCATCTACCAAGCCCAGTCTTAGAGGACTACACTCTTAGTGAAACTTAGGAACCCCATTAATCCTAAATGGTAATGATTCATGAATTAAATAAACTGCTCTTCTACTTTAAAGTGACAAAAATCAGAAATAAAGAATTTCTCCCATCGTTGCTCATCAGATTCCTACAATACCACTTATCCAGTGTTAATTCACTCTTAAAAACTGTAATGTGCTATTTTCCTTCATCATTTATCCTCATCAATGAATGTGTGATGGTTTGTGTATGGAATATAGGGCATGCTATTCAGTCCCACTGAAGCATAGGTGGAATTTTCTGAAGCTTTGCACTGTCTTGCACATGAAAAAATGAAAAAAAACCATGGTGACAATTTAATTTCTATACTACTACTACTCACAGAGAGGGAATTTAAGTTCTTGATTTAAATATGTGTCTAACTCTTGTTACCTACATGCATATAACTCGTTCCCTACATGCATATACCTTGTTCCCTACATGCAGCAAAAATTAATACAGTCTGGAACATATGTACAAAATGACTGACTGAAGGAAAAGGAGAGATTGAGAAAATTTCTAACTTTTAGCCTACTGGTTTTAAAACCGAAGGGACAACCAAGATAATTGCTGTCAGTAAACTCAGTGAGAAAGAAAGCACTAGGGAGGAACCTAAAGAACATTACTGGCCTGATAACAAATGAGTATAGATGGCTATAAAAATTTAAAGATTTAAATAGAAAGCTTAACTGTTTTTAGAAAGTAAATATTGTGTTGGCATCTCTACATAGTGTTGGGTGCACTTATTAAAAGAACAGTTACCCAGAATATTAGGCAATTTCATTCAGTCATCCAGATAGCTTTTTTAGTTCTATTATTGCATTTCCTATTCAAAATGATTTATGCACTGAAAGCTATGATTTTCTTGTGCTTTCCTTCCATAAGAAGAGATTGCATCAGTGGTCTGAAACTGGACATTAGCACCCCATTTGTATGTAAGCAGAGTGTTGGGTTTGTATTAAAGAACACATTAGACCCCTTGAATATGGAGGAGGTCATCTCTCCAAGCACTTAGAGAATATAATCAATTCTAATTCACTTGGAAACTAAGTATGGTGTTTGACAGGATCATTGTCCTTAATGTAATTTGATAATATTATATACAGACCAATTGTTCCTTCTGATCCTGGGACTTGAACTGGCTATGACTTGAACTATGCCATTTACACATTTAGTCCAAAGGAATTACAATCCACTTTGCCAAAGAAACCTCACTGATTTATAATATCATATACAAACCAAACCTATTATTTTAAAAAATGTTCTTGCCCTCACTTCTGTTAATTTCCAGTTAAATATTCTGAATTAGACATCCCTGTATTCCTTAAATGCTATGTCATTCTGACAGTCATGCCTTTGATGGAAAAACTGTATTGTCAATTTTGAGACGATTTTACAGGTATAGAAATACATTCCTTTGCATCACCAATAAAGTGTCTAAGGTTATATTAATCAATCCTGCAGATTTTTACACCTACTTGATTTGAAGGTAATGATGTGTTTGCTCTCAGAATTGTCTACTGAGGGCACATTTTCAGTTTTGAAAATCAGGAAATAAAGTTTATAGTTTGTGAAAATCCCTAGATTTCCTTGCTTGATTCCACATTCTCCCACTCTCTTAACACTGACTAAAAAAAATATGCTTTGTCTAATTCAGTTGCTTTTTTTAAAAAAATAAATTTTATATATATATATATATGTATATATTTCCAGATACGTCACTCTAGAGAGGAACAGAGGTGCTCTTTGGTTTCTTTATCTCAAATCTGGCAGTGTACAGTAAAATCTTCAGAAGATGGTTTTGATCTATCTTGCCTTGTAAACAGGGTACCCATGCAGTGCTGCTGTTATAAAACAGTAGTCTCTGTTTTCAGCTGAACTTTGTGAAGTGAAAAGCTTACCAGATTGCTGCTTCTAGCACCGGTCTCTGCTCACAGACTGGATACATGTGGCTAATAAGCCTTTTTCATGCAGGTTGCAAATCTGGTATGTCTACAGTTTCTAATATTATCTTTGCAAAAATGTGCCATTTTATAGGCTCATGAGCACAAGTGCAAGCATCTTAGCTTTTGAATTGCTTAGTTATTCTAATTTAGCTGGGATATGCGATACAGCAGCTAATTGTGCCCCTATTTCTCTGCTTCTGGCCAAGGTTAAGTTGCTTATCACTGCTCTGTTTTCATGTCTTTCAGTTCACTGGTTTTGCTGGGATAATAACACTCTTCTTTTGGTAGACTAAACAAGATTGCTTAATTTATTTTGAATGTTTGCACAAGAAAAAGAATTATCTTACTTTACTGTAAAAATGCAGAATTGTTATTTCCTTTTATACGTTTCTCTTATTTATGCTTATATTTCTAGATTTCTCCCCTGCTTCTGTATATCGTAAAGTTATCTTGAAAATACCTGCTTTTTAAACCTTTATTCATCAGAATGCCATTGATCAATAGCATATAATTTTAAAAAGTGGCTTGAAGATTTTTCAGAAATGAGGCTTGTTTAGAAAATGTCTTAAAAAAATTTCTTCTTGTGGCTAGCTGAATAATTTAGATGAGAAACTAGATCTGGATTGTGTTCACAAATAAGGATTTTTCAGTTTAAATAATGTTCTTTTCTTCTGTGTATTTGGGCTCCTACAAGAACATGAAACTGTTTTTTTACTTTATAAGCATATCAAAACCCTGGAAAACCAGACTATATCAATATAGCAGAAGGAAGAGGGTTAAAAAAAAACATCTCATGTACCTGAGTTTACTGGCCTGTTGCACTGAGGTTGAAGCTAGAATGGAAAATGCATGTTGTGAAAATACTTTAAATTACTAAAGCTGTACTAATATTTAAGTTGTACTGAAGTGTTCCTCTTGCAGCTTTGGTGTTCTTTGGTCAATGTGGGCATGCAGAGAGAGGATGTGCATGAACATTCTGTTCCTGCTCCGGATACTGCAAAAACAACCCTTCAGTAACTTGCTATGGAGGCAAAGAAGTTGATGTGCAATTATCCCAAGTTATGGCTTTTCTGGAGAACCAATTTCAGGCATGGTGGAGTTCTAATCCCAACACCAAATTTTGAGCCCTTTGCTTCTGTTTGTATCAGGAGTAATCTGACTTCTGATTTCTATTGCAAGATTTGATGTTGCCGGACTAATTGTCAAAATTTGGGGGAAAAAAGTCAAATGTATCAATACTTTTGTTTAGCTCTTGATTCAGGGTATTCTTTAATAAAGCTTTAAAGCTTTATTAAAAATTAAATTCTATATTGTATTTTAGCTTTTAGGTTTGGAAAATGTTGGGTTTTTTTCAAGAGGCGTCTCTGAAATTAAACTTGACAATAGCAAGAAGAAAACAACAGCACACTTACAATCATTTATGAAAACAGCAATGGCAGGTTTCTGGCACAATGGGTATTAGAGCAGAATAGTTTCCATTTTCTCCAGAATTGCATTTGTGTGTGTGGTGGTTTGAGACAAATTTTAGGGAAATTTGTCACCCCAAGACCGTGTGTCTTTTCAAGTTGGTCTCATTGAAGGAGGATGACTTGGATGGAGGTGACTTTGTAACAGACAGAAGACTGTAGAAGGGAATTGCTTTGAAAATGCCCATGCACTGGTAATTTTTTAATTAACTGTATCTGAGTAAAGTTTGAGTGAATCAAAACATACAAGTGATGTTCTAGTGGCGTGAATGTCCATCTTTTCAGGAAAAATGGACCAGATTCTCTTGTAGAGAAAAAGCTAACTTGGTACTTGAACTGGGAAACATTATATTTTCAGAAGTTTACTTTTCTTGGAACTTTAAAAAGAGAAAATTCATATTTTAGGCTGTTTAAAAAAAATGTAATACCTCTAACATTCTTTCAATGTAAATAATAAATGTTTAAATCAAAGTTCTCTGTCTGCATTTTTTCCTATATTTCATGTGGATATTATTAAATATCTTGGGAAATCTGCTGCTGCCTACTCACCGCCACATTAGCAGATATTTTCTTTTTCACACCCTCTTATTAAAAAATGGACATTAACATTTTAATGAAGTGGCACCCTGGCACAGACAGCATCTTTCATCAATGTTTTGTGTGTGTGTGTAGCTGGAGGGGAGTTGTGAGCCCAGACAATATTTCAACAGTTACTTCTTGGTGACTTATGAATGCTTTTAATGGATAAATCTTGTGCAAAGAGTATGAGGCAACAGAGGTGGAAGAAAAAGAAGAATGCAAGTTAGAAATATTAAGTATTTTGCC
Organism: Machaerirhynchus nigripectus; assembly: GCA_013397975.1. NCBI lineage: Eukaryota > Metazoa > Chordata > Aves > Passeriformes > Dicruridae > Machaerirhynchus > Machaerirhynchus nigripectus. Next base: position 1,473,106 of record VZRQ01006185.1, read on the forward strand.
TGAAACTAGTTGAACCCCTATATAAAGTATCTATTGGGATAAATTCCTCATGATTTTCTTCTGGTTCTGTTGGTGACAGTGAGGTAAAAGATACAAATTCTATCAGCTTAGTATTAGGCTTTATGCTAAGTAGTTAGAAGCAGCAAGAAACATTTCTCTCCAGTTAAAAGAAAAGAAAATCAACAAGATAGTAGAAATTACGGATTTCTCTCTCAGCCTCAGCAAGACATGCTGATGAAGAATTTTTTGATGAAGAATTTTTGTAGGTATTTTTTTGCTGGTATTTTTTGCAGTACAAACCTATACTTCTGGCTGCGGCCTCCACTGGTGTAAGGATTCAGCCTTCTTTTAAGGCAGTCAGGCACCAAGATCCAGAGCAGAACTTGACTTTAAACAATGTGATTTTAATCTGCTAAATGACAAATCACTTTGCCTGCACAAAGTCTCTATTATTGCATTTTGGCTTGAGTCAGCACATGAGAAAGAATGTCCAGGAGAAGGAGAGGATGTTGTGTCTGGAAGTACGACACAGAAAGTCAGTATGGGTGCTTTTTCAGCGTGGGCTTTGTACACCAAAAATATTTCACTGAGCTATCCTGGTAACCTCAGTCAGTGCAGTGTCCACCACAGAATAAAAGAATGGCTGGGGCTGGGAGGGACTTCTGGAAGTCATGTAGTCCAATCCCCCTGTTAAAACAGATTCACCTAGAGAACATTGCACAGGTTCACGTACAGGTGAGTTTTAAATATCTCCAAGAAGGAAAATCCATGACTTCTTTCGGCAGCCTGTAAATCCTTTGGAGACTGTGAAAGTGTAAAAATTTCTGACCAAATGACACAAGAACAGGAATATACCTGTGAAATCTGGGAAAAACACTTTGGAGTTAAGTTTCAAATTTTAAAATTAGTTGAGCTCCTACTGGGATTTTTATGGAGAAGTCAGTAGGCTCTCAGAGGCATTTTCTAGTCTGCAGTTGACACAGATCCTGGGGCTGTTGAAATGTTCTTCACTCATTCAGTACTCTTATACCACCTGGTCAGTATTCATACATCTTTTTGTGTGTGTTGTCAGGAAATTTGTTTTAACGATTTTCAAGTAAGGGATTTGGGTTGCTGAGATACTTTGAAGCAGTTTTCCTGATATCTCTGTTAGAAATTATATAAAGAATTAACTTTGCCATACTAAATTTGTCATACAAGGCTTGAAAAAATAATGAAAATATAAGAGAATATATATATTGAAGATATTTACACGTTCAGTTCTAATGCTGATTTATACAGTCAAGATGATAGTTCCTTGTGTGGCCCACACCCTGTTGCTATATCTGATTTTTGTCAGCTTTTCTAGACTAGCTCTAACTCTTGGTAAAGATATTTCGAAACATAAAAATGCTTAATTCTTTGTATCTGGTTTTTGGGATCTATCTTCATGTTAGTCCTCAACAATTACAAAGATAGAAGTACTGTTTAATTCATTGCCACTGAAGACATTTATCCAAATGTTCATAAAATGCAGCTGGGAATTTAAATAGGAAATGTAACATTTTATTGTGTAATTCAGCTGAATCAGAAATTTTAAGATGATTTACAGCTCCAGGGTATTTAGTTAGTCTCATCCTTATCATATTTGAATAGCCCTTTAAAGTAATGGGAGTGGAAACATAGCAATTAATTGTTTCAGTGCAGCAAAATATATATGAAAAAGTCACTGAATTACTTTACTCACGCAGTCCTCTTTGAAATTGCCTTTTAAATTACTTTTCTATCTTCCAAATTACATTAAATTTATAGCTTTTTTTTTAATAAAGTCAGAGACAATTAATATTCTAGCTTATTTCACATGTAGATATAGCAGCAGTACACTAATTAGTCTGAATATTACCAGAATTTAAATGTGATCCTATTGTTTCATATACTTTTTCCTGACTAAGAAATGCACTTATTCTGGGTGAACCACTAGAGTCCCATACTGGTTTTGTTTCTTCTACCATCAGAAATACTGTTAGTCCAATGTGATTTGCATCTATACTCTGCAGTAGGAGTTGGATTGCACTGAGTTATCCTAGCTTTTGCCTTCAGTCAGCACAGTGTCCTTTGGGAATGAAAACTTTTGAAACTATAAAATTCAAGACCATTACAGATTAAACCTTTGTTTCAGTATGATGCATGATTTCAAAGGACCCACTTGGATCTTTTCTCTTTTAATCTCTCCATGCACAAATAAATACTTTGAAAAAAATAAAGCATAATTAAAATCTTCTACCATGAAATGACATTTGCTTTGTTTCTATGTTTAATTGAGTCAAATGTAAGCATTTTGTGATTCATTTGAAAATAAACTGTCAGGTGCTTTAGATGGCCAGATACTCGGAAAGACAGCAAGTGAAAATTTAAAATCACTTCATTAACTGCTTGCCTTGGAAAAAATATTTCCTGAATGATTACATATGCTGAATGGATTGAAAAAGCATAAATAGACATAAATAGAATATTTTCTTTACTTATTTTTAATGTCAAGAAAAGTTTCCAAGAAAAAAAAAAAGGTTTTTCAATACAAGGTTATATGTGAGGTTAAGTTATGGAGTATTTGACAGAAGATTTCAGTGAAATAAAAGCGTCTGCTGGTGTCAAATGGGACCACATAAAAATTGACATAAAAATTGTGAAGGGACCAATATATTCTCTAAATCTGTATGGAACAGGAATCTCAAAAGCAAATGACAAAATTGTTGTTGATGTCCTATGTGGAAAAGACTCGATGAATGTTTCAGCTGGCGAATCAGAAAGTTTGCTCATAAATAAACAAACAGAGAGGTAGGGGAAGACATAGTAGTTATGCTGCTTGTGTTGTAGAAGGTGGGTGAAACATTTGTAGCCAAGGTAGAACACAGACTGAAACAAATCAGAGAAGATGCTTCTACAGGGAGGTTTTCCAGGTACTGTTTATATGGCACCAACGGATAAGCGAGAAAAGATCAAAGTCAGTGTTGGGTAGGAATGGCTATCAGCAGGTGATGGCTGTGACAGGGGAGCTTGCTCTATGCTACATCATTTATTTTGCTATAGGAAGAAGAAAGAAAGTAAATGGACCTTTTATTTTTTTTTTTCAAGTTGAGTAAGGGAAAAGGGAAAAAACCCCAAACCCCTACACTAAAGAAAGCATAGTGTACCCCACTTACCTTTTTTTTTAGAAAGAATCATTATGGCTACCCTATTTTCTGTCATTTGAATGAAATTACAGTGTTATTAATGAGAGCATCTTTTGAATATTCTGGACAAACAAAATAAAGTTAATAGATTTTGAAAATTAGAATCACAAGATTTTCAGGAAAAGGAAAAACAATAGACTGGGTTTTCTTGTCAGTAGGATCAGAATGTTAAGTCAGATCCCTTTAAAAAACAGAAGACTCTTGATCAAAAGTGATGATACTAGGCAAAATTTGACTAGTTCCAAATAAGGCAGACTAAGGCCTTTTTGTCACCAAACTAATAAAAGTTTTTACAGCAACTATAGGCTAAAAATTTTTTTCTTATAAGATGCTTAACACACACACAAACCCCACTATGATAACGGAAACAGAATTCAGATTAAATTAATGATTCACTGTTATTTTATAGAAATAGAAATAATGACATATGTTTCAAGGTTTTGTATAGGTTCAATTACACTGGAATGATGACAACACAAGATATTAAGTGTCAATTTATATGCTCAGATTACACTACTGTTATTTATCTTGTAGCATTTTTGAAGAAATTCAGTTTGATACCAAAGCTAAAAAAAAACCCCAGCAATTCAATCTCATCTTTCAGTACCTCATGCAAAGAACTTCGAAGGAAAAAAGTCTTATTGCAAACTAAATTGTCAACTGCAGTATATAACTTATGTTTTGAAATTTTTTTTGCTGACTTCAATTTTCAAATTAAAGCCTTATTTTATACTTTTTAAAATAGTTTTAAGACTTATTTAAGTAATTTATTTCACATAAAGCTGTCCATTTCCTGAGACTCAAGTGAAGAATTGAACTGAAATATTCCTGCCGTGCTAATCAGAACAATTTTCCAGGAGACATTCAGGCCAAAAGAGACACTGAATTCAGGTTTCTCATGGACAGGACTTCTATTCCTAAGTGATTAAAGGATACACACAATCTTCCTGGTTTCAATTTTAATCAGTTACTGCTGTGATGGCAGTCAAGCTGATTTTACAGTTGTGAAACACTTTGAAAAACACTTGTTAAACACACCTGGGAACATCAGCAGAATTATGGCTCCTTCTGCAGTCCAGATAAACCTTTTGTACGAGAAATGTGTGAACTTGCTTAGGCTTGGGGGAGTTTTACGCCTGTGAAGATCCAGGACTCTGAGTTTTTACAACACGACGCAAAAGAGAGAGATGCCGTGTGAGAGAAGGCTGCGCTGGAAGCTGAGGGGGAGGAGATGTGTGTGTGCTTTTGTGGCATAAGATTTGGTACAGTCACAAGTTCAGACTGATGTGCTTCAGTTTTAGTTAAGCTTTGGTTAGATGCCTAAGCGTGCTGCTGGAATTGGCTGTAATCACTGCAGTCCTGCTCTGGACGATTTCCACATGCAAGCATAGAGCTTTGAAGATGTGGTGTCTTAGTACAAAAGATTTCTTTGTTTCCCTTTGAAAAAAACAAAATGCTTACTTGATATAAATAACACAAACAGTATGGCTCAGACCATAAAAGTCAGTGACAGCTGTGTAATTAGTAGCAATAGAAAAATAAATGTCTATGAGAAGCTGGGGAACATGCAAATGCGGATGGTACCAATCTACATATATCATAGTAATTAACAAGAGTCCCTTGTTTGAGTAATAAATGCAACAAAAGTGAAAATTTACAAATTTGTGAATTTCTTTTGTTTTGAAAGTAACCACTTTCAAGACATCAGTTGTTTGTGTTCAGATTTATAATGCTTATTCTACTACAGTTAAGTTTTTTGTGCATACATAAAAAATACAGCATTTTAATCTCATTGTGCCCACACTGTCAGGAGAACCAGAGGCTGCTTTCTCTGCTGCCTTGTATGGCCACAAAATAGGCCAGTAGACTACCAAATTTCTACTTTCATAAACAACAAATCTTCGTCATGACATGTATAAGTCTACCTTTGATACATGCTGAAAATTTATCAAAGGTAGGAGATGAAAATGCACTACTGTTGAATTGGTAAAACGAGTTTATAAAAACACAAATGAAAATATACATGAAGGACACCACATTGCTCAGTCTTCTTTTGAATGAAATTGAACTTTTTGTTTTCCTGATAAAGTGACATTGTGAAGTAATTCAAATGGATTTCAGTCTTACCAAAACATAGACTCTAAAATAACAGTAATCGTATATATTAAAATAAAAATTCCAAGTTACTGTAAATTTAATGATGACTACTGTTCACCCTTGGGACACAGGAGTCAAAAAAAGCTGGAAAAACCCAAAACTGTGATTTTCAGTATCATCCCGTGAGATAAAAAAAAGGTGAAGGGGAAATTTCCAGAATTAAAGCACTTAACAAATCTGATTTCCTAGAACAATGTTTTTATACATTTCTTAGTATTGAATATGTCTTCCCCAACTGTGCTATTTTGAATACGTTTAGTGTTAAAGAAATTAACTGAAGAGAAGCTAAATGTAAAGACTTCCTTGAGTTTCTTTGTGCAAAGAACCCTTGCTACCTTAAGCTAGATATTTTCATTTTAGAGACTGTTAATGAAGAAATTTATATGTTCTTCTCATGAACTGGTCATGGGTTTCTGTTCCTTTGTCTGAAAGTGTTTCCATTCTGATCTTTTTGGAGAGCACAACCAGCCTGGCATGTGCTGGATGAGCACTTGCTTATCAATGAGATTCATGTACAACAAATTAATTAGTTTCCCAGTTTTACTTTAATATCACAGTCCTGGACACAGATGACCTGAGTTTAGTTCAGGTAATTTCCAGGGCAAACTGAAACCACAATTACTGTCAGTGCTAGAATATTTTAAGAATCCCTGCTGCTACCAATAGGAAAAGACAGCCTACTGTAATTTGAGAGCACATTTTATTTAAATGGACAAAACCCTGCAGAAATTAGGGCTGATTTATATAATTTTTAAACTTAGTTTCTCATCATACAGTTAACATCTCTATTACTTAGGAAGTTCTAACTTCTGTAAAACAAGTTACAAGTTTCTACAGAAGTTTAAATTCTCAGGTAGACATATTTTATTCTATCAAGGACTGCACTCATTAACTACCAGGTGTCTGAAAACGTGTCTGTCAGTAGACTTGAGTAGGCCTCTTCCATCTGGCCACACACACATTTGTACTTTTAGGGAAATGCTTTTGAGGCAAAATATTTGTAAGGAATATTTGTTTTTCTTCTTCCTGCCCCTCAGCTAAACGTTCTCAGAGGCTATTAAAAAAATGTGAGTACTCTGACTTCACCCTAATCAGCTTCAAACACAAATGAATGAGGCTGCAGACTTTCTCAAGCAGAAAGCACAGAAAATTGCTACAAAAAACCCTTCTGCTCTTTCAGCAATGCCACTGAATAAAAAAGCATAAATTGCATGGATATTAAATACACTTCACAGAATACTTTGTTTATTTATACAGTACATGGTCTCTAGACAATTTAGGGTTTTTATTTGTGTAATTAACCTATTGATCCACACAAAAAAAATTACACAAACAATACATATCTCTTACTAGTTAGCTATTTCAAGGAATGTGAATATTGATTTCGTTGTTTGAAATGCTGCACAAAAATAATCTTAAAAAGAAAGAAATCATAATATCTGACAAGCATCTAGGAAATCCTTCTCTCTTGTCCTTTTATTGGCTTCCATCCTGCTTCAGTTTTTAATCAAACTTTGATTTTGACAGACTTTGGTGATCATACCGAAAGCCTAACCATAGACACAGCTCTGAAGCATTTTAATTATGGAATGTCTCAAGTCTTCATGCCAGCACTACGCCTTTGAAGTTTTCAGTTTTATCAGAAAACTAGTCTTCAAGACTACACAGGTTGTTTTATATCTGTCGTCATAATATCCTTAAAAATTGATTTTTATATTCCTTCATCAAGAAGGTAATAAAATCAGAGAAATTTGCCTAGTTAGGCCACATGCATTTTTGTATAGCATAGTTAGTAATTTTGAAAGCTGTTACTGAAAATTCACATGTTGCATGGTTCTGAAACAACTCCCCTGATGATCAGAAAAACAAATTTGTTGACAGCTTCAGCTTGTCTCCTGGCTGTGGGCTAACTCTTAGCTGGCTCTGACATCTGCTCTTCAGTGCTTGTGCAGTTTTCTGTGCATCTGTTCTGGGGGACAGCCTGATTTATACTTTCAGACATGATAAAAACAATATTTCTGCCTCTGTAAGCCTGGGTATCCACCATCCAAGGCAGTAATGACACACGAATATAAGACATTAATGCTTTTGCTGGCCCTTCTGTTCTATGAAATAGATGTATCATTTCCGAAATGACTGGTTATCTTGGATTGAGATAATTGTAGCATTTATGACGTATGCACTCTCAGATAGCTCTAATGCGAAAAGGCTAAGTAAATGAATTTATGTGATGACAGATGCACTCTTCTTGTTAATTGATTCACTGCTTCACAGAAATTTGCAGCACCAAGTTGCTAAAATTGTTCTGTATGATGCTATCAGAACTACTAGCCCTTAACTAATGAAAGAGTTTAGCAGAATTGTTCTCAATTACTTTTTTTCCACATGGACTGCAGTTTACTAAAAACTTCTCTCTCAGGGATCCCCTGTTCTCTTGTTAATACCATTTCTCTAAATGGCTTTCAAAATCTGCTTACATAGGAGAACAAAAATTGAAAGTAATTTTCTTATTATTTCTTTTTGTTGCTGCTAAATCCCATGTAAACCCAAAGACTAAGACCTGGGAGGAATGAAGTTTTTAATCCAGCTTTGAAGCAGAATTTTGTGCCTAAAGAGGCATAAATATGCTTATCTCACTGGTCTTAGTGGTTTGAACATGTTGGCATCAATGCTACGGGATTTTAAAAGTTTTTAATAATATCATATTTCATAAATAATTAAGTAATACTTGATCAATGTTGGAAATGAAGTATGAAACTTTCATACTGTTGTTGAAACCTCCATTCCTGTATTTTAATTATCAGGGTGTAGTCATCCTGAGAGGTAAAAGCTGCTTTGTACTCCCTGCAACACCTACCAGAGAAATGCCACAGCACAGGGCTGCTTGTGGAAGCAGTGTATTCATAGATCCCTGTATATGCTCTTTCTATGAAGAGTGGGAATTACTGTGGCTATGAAGGGAACAGTGCTATTCCCAGCCCATGTCAATCTTTCCTCAGCTCCAGGGATCTACTGGCCATTGTGTCTGGGGAAGGAAGTGGCTGGCAGACCTCTGCCCTTTCGCCACCACTTGCACAATCAGAGAGGTCAGATTGAATTGCAGCGTATCTGGCCTGTGAGATAGCCCTGCAAATTGCTGGGTTTGTTGGAAACACCGTGACAGAAACACTTTGTGTTAGAAACAAGAACTAAAACTGCACAGTTTTATTCCCGGCTCATCTATAAACTACTTCTTAGATTTGGCAAATTATTCTGTTTTGTTAGCTAAGAAGTGAGGCTAATACTTGTACGAAGTGTACTAAAGATGATTGCCTGTACTCGTGAAATTTCTTCATCCTCTCTAATAAAAGATCCAATAAAAATATATGCAAATATACATATATATATATATATATATATCTAAACAGATTTCTGAAGAGGAAACTGCACAAAGCTTGAACTTACAGTGGCTTTTTAGGTTGTATAATTTCTTTAAATATGGCAGCTTGTGCTTTTTAAACAGATTTTAAATAACTAGACCTCTGGAAATTTTCTTTCAGAGTATGTGAGGGAGGGATTATTTAAGTAACAGAATGAAATTGCCAATAATTCCTAATGCAAGTTTTGATGTACCCTCTGGGGAAGACAGGTTGACTTTTGAGCAAGTGATTTTACCTGCCAGTCATACAGATGTCGTTCAAAAGTGATCCCCCTCCTCAACCCCTAAGCCACCATGGGAATCATCATTTGCTGTCTGTTCAAAGCAGAAATATAAAACTTAAGCTGCCTCTACAAAAAGCTGACTCTCTGATGGGGGAGAAATGACTAGAATGTAAGGGAGGGAGTTCATGCTTGAAAAGGCCTCAACATTTAGATCATAAAAAGAATACAAAAATAAAGGGGAAAAAAACCCTATATGAAAAATTTATAAAACGGCAGGCCTCAATTCTCTAATGATCAGGTGATACTCAGTGATTACATATATATAACATCTATATAAAAATATATTGCTACTCTGTAGTTATATACGACGCACCACTCTATAGCAACGTCCATCTGACCTCAAGTTTTCCCTCGTATAAAGCAGTGAAATTAGATTCTCAGCAAAGCTGATGCATTCAACTTAAAAGGTCAGAAGACAGATTTATAATGTTAGCAGATCTGTTGCTACTTTTGTTCTTCAAAATTTTAAAAAAGAATTTATATCTTTGGAGTTGGAATAGATTTTCAGTAGTATTTTGTATTTATATTTAAACGATCTTTTCAACAGCCTTTAGATATTTTTAAACATCTGTTTTCTAAGCATGTATTCAAGATTTTTCCTGAAAGCATAATTACTAGAAAGTTTTTGATTCTCTTAGTAACATGTTTTGTGGGGAAGAAAACAGAATGAAAATTATACTTCAAGATTTAAAGCAGTTTTTAAAATTAATAAAATGCTTTTAAAACCTCTGGAGTTTTTGGAGTGATTTTTAGGGCCTGGGATGAGGATGGAAGGGGTCTGTTTGTTTTGGGTTTTGTTTTGTTTGGTGTCTTGTTTTGTGTTGTTGATTTGGTGCTTTTTTTTCCCCACAACATAGAGAAATAAAAACAACTCAAAGTTCGTTTGCACTAAAAATATTTTATTAATTAATATACAGTTGAACATCACAACAATGAGATTAATAGAGGTTTATGAGAGAAGCCAAATCTGTGACTCATGAGTGATAGAGAGTTAATTTTGGTGGTCTAAGAGATACTTTGCCTGAAAGTCAAGGTATCTTCTGGAGGATTTGGGAGTGTAGCAGTAATGCACCCCACTACACCATTTGAGGTGGTGTTTTTTTGCCTCGTGCAGCTAGTCAGCACTAATACCTGGAAATTAGTGAGGAATGAAGCCAGTCTCCTGTCTGTGTCACTCCTTGAAACAGCAGCAAAGAAAGCACTATTTTTCCTCAGCTCTTCACAGCAGTAGAGTCCAAATTGGGCCCTTATCTGGTCTAGCAAAATACAGTTTTACAGGACTAGCTCAGCACACCTTAAAAACCTACTTTGCTTTGCCTTTACTGGACCTTATAGAAGCTTTGAATATTTTAAATCTGATGAGGTTCATGGGACTATGTTATTCCAAAAAATAACAAGAAAAAGAAGGCTCTCTGCGAGTATAGATTTGTCTGAACTCTTAACAAAAACTGTGTGTGAAAGGACTGGCGCTGATGAAAATGTGAGAACTAAATGTGGAGACATACCAGTCAGCTGGCTATACCATGCAGTGAACTGAGCAGCTCTCAAGCCAAGGCAAGCAGGATGGCACTGCTAACTCATGCACCTTCTTTATGTGATGGATATGTATCCTTTTAGCCTACAGATACAAACTAAAATCCAGTTGCCCTCTTATATATTCATAATCAAACTCATCTACATAATAAATTTCTCACCATTTTTAAATCCTAAGTACACAAGCATCAGCTGCTTTGGCCTCGACCCACCCACATAATTTTTCTATAAACAACTAAGAATATGTCATATTAATATGATAAAAACAATTGAAAGTAAAAACAAGACAATGAAACTCAAAATATAAATAATAGAATAATAGAATTCCTGTATTATATATATTAAAGCTGGGATACTAGAAATAAACTTATCATTGTTCTTTAATGTAATGAAACTGAATAATAAATGCCATTTCATTAATGTTACCTACTACACAAACTCATACAATTGCTAAAAGTAGACATGCACTAATTTCATTAGCATCACAAAATTGCTATGAGTTAAGCTTCTATATTAAGCCTCAGTAGTGCTTTGCTTTTTCAGAATTGAAACTAGAATTACATATAGACATGAACTTAAAATATAGAATAATGAAGACTTGGATAAATTGTCGCAGGTCTTTTTTCTGCCTATACTACTGTAATGCTTTTGTTTTTTAGGAACAAAAACCCTTTACCTAAATATGAAAACTCTGTGTAATTTTATAGCAGTTCATTTGTTTTGGCTTTAATCTTTCCTAAGGGCATATTTATCCTTTCCACAGAGAAGCAAAAGCATATTTTCACTATGTTACAAAACATGGAAAGAAACAGGTTGGAGAAAAATAAATCTCCCAAGAGCATAATCTTCACACCATGATTATAGTTCATATTTAAAGAAAACATCACATGAAAAGGTCTAATTTAAAGGAATGAAAGATAACTGTGATGATGAACAACACACTAGACAGCACAAGGCACCACAACAGCTGACAGATTCAGAAGGACTGATGTCTTCATAGCCTTCTCCAAGGATGCAGAGCAAGACTGGTTGTCATTTGCTAACTGTCACTGTGATGGAGGACTATCTTTTAAAGTAGAAGGAGAGCTTAACAAGAAAGGATTAAGACATAATTCTAATTTAACTATATCTTCCTTTCTTACATGCATGATTCATGTTCCTAATTAATCCCAATTAGAGCTGAACTCAGTACTGTACAGCAATTAATTCTTTTTTGGCTTTGCAAAGAGTGTTGTAACTGAAGTGCACATAAGGACATGACTACTACTTATGAATAGCACTATGCTGAAAGGTAATTTTTTAATGTCAGTGTCAGCATTTCCTTCCCTTAGTGAAATTTCAGAAGCAACACATCAGAGTCTTTCTACAACCACACTAGTTCAGATCTTATGCAAGAGGCTTAATATTTTTACAATTCGCACCATGATGTTCATCTTCACATAGGGAAGCTTTTATGGCTTCTGACTCTTCACAATCTGAGAATCTTCTGATGAAAGCATTTATCAAAATTACTCATCATAGGGTCAAAGTTAAGGTCACTCTGTAATTTCTGCATTAATCCACAGTTTAGATACCATATTTTAAATTGACTGAAATTTCATTTTCAGGAAAGCACTTAAAAGGCAACTAAAAGGAGGATGGAGGTTCTCTCTTCACAAGTGGTCAATAGGTGCAAGTTGCAACATAAAAGGTATGAAAAGTAAACATAAGAAAGGAATTTTTTTACAGAGAAAACAGACATTTATTTGAACAACCTTCCCACAGCTTGGCAGAATCCCCACTGCTGGAGGTTTTAAAGATGTGTTTGGACATAGTGCTAGGTAGTCTCATCTGGGCTCCCTTCCCCATAAAAGGCTGGACCAGATGATCTTTTAAGGTCCCTTCCAACCTAGGCTATGATGTTCTTAATACTTACAGAATAGGTTGCTTTCATCTTGTGCTGTTGTTGAAAATTTTCCCAGCTCTTTTCTCCTTGAAATGTTGTGTCCAGTGTACCATCACCAAGCTAGGAGTCTGGTTATGACAGTGTGGTATTTGGCAGACAGAGGTGAGCAATGTCCTGAATCAGCCACAAGACATTAGGTTCAAGCTTGTAAGTCTTGCTGGGCTGCTGTTACGCATCCATTTTGATCAGCTTGTATTTGACACAGCTCAGTCGTGTCAGTCTGCAAAAGACCACACAGATAAGTGCTCTGAGTGCTTGCAATATGCATGAGTGGAACAGGGTTATATTTTGTAGAACAAACGACACAAATGGAGATTTGAGCTGATAAATGCCTAGATGAGAGATTCTACTACCTGGATGGCAATAAGGCAAACATCACGGATTTGAAAACTACTTGGATATGCTGGCTCAGACAGAACCTTGAATTTCATACTACACTTTGGATATCATTTGGGTTGTAGGTACTAATGGAAGATGTTATCTGTAAAATTAAAACATCAGAAAATGTGCATCAATAAGGAGTACATCTCTTGTTTTGTCCTCTATTGTCCTCTGCAGAAAGGTGGTATGAGACATAATAGTTATATAAGAAGAAGAAAACCCATGAGATACCAATGCAACTGCTGAGAAGCTTTAAATGATGAATAAAAATACAGCTCAGAAGATAACCCTCAAAAAATGAGCAGGGGTGTTTAAAAACAATTAAGACCCAAGAAATTCAGTGAGTGGGTTTCAGGAAGAGAACTCTTGTCAAAGGCAATTGACTTAGTGAGAAGTATGGTTCTGAGCTTTGGGCTACCAGAGGTAATTACAGACTTGATCAAGAACAGCCTGATGAAGTACAAGAGGCAAAACTACCCTGAAAATTGTCCAGATGGACTAAAAGAAAAACTACCCAGTGCTACAACAGACAGAGTACTTTTTGTTTATGCATAAGCAAGAAACGTAGTAGAAGAAAATTGAAGATTAATGAGAAGAACAGGGTAGCCAGCAGCATTCCTCCACACCCCTCCTGGAATCATAGAATATGTCCCAAAGGTGTAAATTATCATATTGCTACTAGCTTTGATCTTGTCTCCATTTTTCACGTGTTCTGAGGGATTTCTAAACCCATGAAACTTATGGCTGTATAGGAAGATAACTTTATTTTTCATGTCTTATTTGGTCCTGGCTGAATGCTGGAAATCAAGGAGTAAACAAAAATGGTCATCAACACCATGATTAGTGGCATTTCCTATATGTGATCCCTATATATGGCATAACATTTTATTACATTCTGTTTATTTGTTTTTTGGGGGGGAGGTTTGTTTTTTTTGGTTTTTTTTTTTCCTAGCATGATTCATGATATACTTCAATGAATTAGAGTAAAAAAAATCCCATCAAAACACAAACCATAAAAAATAAATCCTTTAAAGAAATGTATTTCCAGAAATCCTGGTGTACTAGGTAAAGTCAATTTTCAGGACATACTGATTGCCACAAACAAGACAGTAAGACTTAATATGATTTAGATAGCACATTGAGAAAATAATTTTATAGAGGATTTAGTAGCAAATTGGGATATGGAAAGAAAAGCCGCAACCATTGTTCGTATGCTGACAGTTATGATAAAAATCAAACAGTTTGAGATGAGCAAGCCTCAGGAGTATCCAGACTTTCAACTTTGAGGGAAAACTCACAGTAATGTAAATGTTTCATGAGTATTTTCCCTTGTCCAAGAAACTATCCCTCCTCTTTCTTTCTATATCTATTACTTCTTCCTTTCTATACACACCACTTCTTCCTCTACACAGAGAACTTTTTGCTACGATTTTTCTATTTTTAGGCTTGTTCTGAATAAAGATCTTCCAGTTTTTTCTGTCACTTCATAAATATGTTAAAAGAGGGGAAAATAGCTTTGATGAAATGAAAAACAGTAGTCCTGCCACCATGCACCAGTGCGTAGAACTTGACTTCATCTTCCCAATAGCTGCCTTGTAGGTATTGAGGGGTTGGTTTTATATCCCTCATATATATAAGATATAGCTTATCTATGGAAGGTATCAGTAGGATTTATCTTACATATGCTGTACACTTTGTTTAAAAATACACACATTTGTAAAAGAAATTATGACAGCCTCTTGATTTAACTAAGCCTTATTTTTTATGAAAAAGATATAGGAAATACTTAATAGGAAAAATTATTGCTAAAAATGTATATAGCCTGATTCTTCATGAAAGGGGTGCTACGGCATGTATGTGAGGTCATACTTTGGTGTCAGAGTGGTGTTCTAAATTTTTGAAATAAGTAAATGTGTGTTTGCATATATATATATATTTATATATTTATATATATATGTAGAAACTAATGTGTATGGGTTTGGACTTCTTGTATTCATCACAGATGAAATCACTGACTTATCACCTTGATTTCTATGTTCAATTTGGTTAACTCAGATCCTTTAGTCAGAGAAGGAATACAGTGCTCTACATTGTGTGGTTTGCTTATAAACAAAGACTCCAGAGACTTTCCATCAGGGAACATAAAACGAAGCAAGCTAGCAAACAAAATACATTACAACAAAATGCATTTGAGGATATACAGGTAGCAGCTCAGGCACGAATGATCAGTGTATCTGCACAGATGCCCATCCTCAAAGGCAAATCAGCTGGGTGCCACCTTTGGTAGCACTGTTTTCAGAACCACAGCTTCAGGACAATGGCATGACCTATTTCACAGTCCATGACATGAGTCATTTATCCTTTTATGTTCATGGCATAGAGCTATATATACCTTATGTGTGACAAATGGAAATAGATTCCTTTTCTGAAAACAATTTCACAGTCAGTCCAGTATCTGTGTTAAGAAACATAGTTTCTTGCAAGAGTTTGTTTGCATAGATTTTTCTCAAACAAGTCTTACCTGAGAGTGGAAAGAGAAGAGATGAATGAAAATCAGAATGATTCTGAGGAGTAGGAAGAGATAAAAAGAGAGAGATAGGCAGAAATAATATTTAAAATGTGCAAAAGACTGAAAGAGATCTCTGAACTTCTTACAGAAAAAATAATACAAGTAGCACACAGTAGAAAGATCAGAGCTCCTACAGATGATTAGCAAGGTAAAGAAGGCCTTCACAGATGATTCATAAGAAAACAAAGTCATATTTTTCTGACAATCATGCTTTAGGAGTATTTTTTATTTGTTGATTCTTTTCTCCTTATTTGTTAAAACAAATCTGTTAACACAAACCTAAGCCAGCTGTGTTATTTATCAACATTTCTCACTTGAATGAAGGGGATTTGAAAACCAAAAATTCTCTACTGCCTTATGCCTGTAATAAAATGGTTTTTTGCCCCCAGATTATGAAACCTGTGAAACGTTTTATTTGGGCAATATTCTTTCTAGATATATGTGCTTTCCTCCATGTTTTGTATAATTTGCTGTATTACACACTGTATCAGAAATTATCAAGAAGAAATAAATGACGTGCATATAAATAAAACGTTATTTAATGCAGTTAAGATGTGTTAGCTTGATCTTATCTTCACATGTGTTTCATTTCCCTGATAGATGAAAATAAAAAGGAACAAGATGATCTGCCTCTTACTGAAAGTTGCTTGCCTGATGATCCTTCTCACCTGGCTGATAGCAAAACTAGTTCTCCTTCCATGTCATCAAAACATCCAGAGTCAAAGACTTCACTTCAGGCATGAAAGATTGAAAAGGAATTGCATAGCTTTACCTTAAAACTTTACAAATTTCACTGCTTCCACTGAAAAGTTATCTTTGGGAATGTTAAATGAGGTAAACTCATCACCAGGATTGAGAGTTTACTGCTGATTTTTCTTCTAAAGCTACCCAAGAGATAGTAATCTGAAGCTGAGTCACCTCAGTTGTTGAATAGATGGAGTGGTGCCTGGCTGGAAGCAGCAGCAGCTTGATAGTGTGAGACTTGATAGCGTGATTTAGAGAAGTAAAGAAAAAACTAATCCCCTCCCTAACACTGACTTTTACAATATAAATTTTTCAGACTGAATACTGGATATACAGTCTGTTATATACAGACTATAGTATATACTATATACAGTATATAGTTATATACATAAACCCAAGAAACCTTTGAATAAGTGCCTCCTCCCACCTTCTTTTCCATTAAGATAGAAACCTGTCTGGTGGCAGCACTTTATTGTTAAACAGCTGTTTCAGTTGGCCTGATGTACCAGCTTATTGTGGGCATCTGCAGGGGCTCTACTGTGAGCTTCTTGATGTTCCAATGTGCACAGCAGCAGTCCTATCCATCCCTTTGACCAGATAGAAAGAACCATTATAATTTGCAATGTAAGTTTTCTCTGAAGGGAAAGCTTTACTTTGTTGCTTTGTGAATTCGGATCCACTCTAAAATAAATATTCAATAGCATGAATATCATGTAATGTAATATGTGCTATTTGCATTTAGAAATATTATACTTCCATGGTTACTGGTAACCAAGTTACCAAGTTACTGACTGTGATAATGTTTCACAAAATCACTTGTAACATAGTCATAAGGGAAGAGTAAAGAAAAATAAAATCTCAAACCCTCAGTTACCTATCCTTACTATCTTTAGTTTGTTAGCTCTGCTCACGATATAACATTTAATACAGATTCTCTTCTCAAAAGAGAGCTTTAGAAATAATGTACTGAGACTTTATAGTGTGCCTCATCAATCCAATATATGGCAAGAGACTTACAGATTTGCTGTGGTCTTTCCTCAGTGTATGTAAAGTATTGGCAGCACGCCCAGCTAATTTGAATCTGATTACTGGCATAAATTCACTTGGCTGGCAGAACCTTTTAATAAAGTAGTTCAGGTTCATTTAAGCCAAAAAGATGCTGATTTTTTTTCATATTTCAAGGCACATGAAAAAAAGTGTATTTGAACAGAGTTTACCCGTGTGGGCAGCACACTGCTTACATCGAACTTGTCTTATCCATTGGTAGTCTCCTTCTGCCTGATACTCACTTAAGTGTAAAAGAATCGTCTTGTATGTTATTAAGAGGTGGACTCTGAACTGATCCTGGTAGTCTGTTTTATTGCTGGCCCAGGGAGGACAGAATGAATTTGTCAGTATAAAAATTAGTGTTTGCTGTCTTTGCCTTTCTCTGTCTTCTGAGATCCCTCTTTTGGACTAAGAAAGACATGTTTAAAGGTTAAAAGACATAAGACAGTGGACAAATTGAACTTCAGAACAGAAAGATCATTCCAAATAAATTATCTGTTTTCCCTGTGGTGATCTGTTGCAAATAAATCTTGGTCTCACAGCTGCATTTGCACTAGCCCTGGGTATAAAAGATTAATAGATCTTTAGAGAATCTGAAGCCAGAAGAGACCATTAGATCATATAGCCTGACTGTCTGTATATCTCAGGTCATTACATTTCACCAAAATGACTTTAGATTGGATCTGATAACTTCTGTCAAACAGCCTTCCAAAAAGAAAGACAAATAAGATTGCAAGATGTCTGGACTTGCTGAATTTTATATTAATAGTGTGTATCGACAGCTAAACAGTGGAGGTAGGTGAGGCTTTTCTTCCTCAGGTAATGCCAGTTCTGATGATATTACAGTTATTTGAGCTAAATGGTTTCTTTCAACAGTACTTTCTTCTGAGAAAAAAATGTCATTTGCATTTTCAAAATAAAAACAAAGATCTTTTCTCTTTTGTTGACATGAAATAAAGTATGAACTGAAATCATGGAATCATACAATGGTTTGGGTTGGAAAGGACATTAAAGATCACCTAGTTCCAACAGAACTGGACATAATGATCCAGGTGGGGTCTCATGAGGTCAGAGGAGCAGAACCACCTCCCTCCATCCACTGGTCATGGTTTTCCAGGATACGATTGCCATGTCATGTCTAGGTTCTCATCCACCAACACCCCATAGACTTTCTCCTCAGGGTTGTTCTCAATCTGTTTCCTGCCTATACTTGTGCCAGGGATTTTCCCAACCCAGGTCCAGGACCTTGCATGTGGCCTCTTTGAACTTCCTGATGTTTGCACAGGTCCACCTCTTAAGCCTATCAAGGCTGGCATCCCCTCCTTCCAGTGTGTCAGCTGGACAACACACTTTGGTGTCAGTCAGCCCACTTGCTGTGAGTGAACCCAATCCCACAGTCCATGCTGCCGACAAAGACATTAAACAATGGCAGTCTCAATAGCGACCTCCAAGGAATGTCACTTGTCACAGATTTCAACAGAAATAAGGCATGTCAAAAGAACAACTCACTATTTTGATAGAGAGGAGAAATAATTCCAATTAAAAATGGTTGTTCCATCAGACTTGATTAAAAATCAAATCAGTATATTTTGGAAATATTCATCATGAAAGCTGTTTCCTATTAGGTTTTCTTAGTCAGCTAGATACTTTTTCAAAAACAGGGGCCTTGGTCAGGGACAACTGCCTCTAGGTGGCCTTACTTGAGCAAGGTGTGACTAGACAAGATGACCTTCAGAAGTCCTTTCCAACCCTACCCATTTCATGATTTGGATTCTGATAGTAAAACGTGATACTTTAATTCAGGGGTAACAAAACCCCCTCATATCAGTCAAAATATGTTGTAAAGAAACACCTCCACATTAATTTAATTAGGCAAATTTACAGCTCAATTCTGAATTTCCCAGGATTTATTTAAAATAAACTGTCTGTAGGCCATAAAACTCTGGAGTAATCTCTTCCAAGGTATAAATATTCCTTAGATCTGTAGAGATTAATGGATGTAATATTTTGCTGTTTAAATAATATTCCCATTCTTTTCTATCTTTCTCAAGTGCATGCACCAAGGAGTTAATCCTGTCATTCCACCTTGCAAATATAGCACAGAATATTTATTGAAGACTTCTATTTGCATAATGCATCAATTTTACCAGCTCTTTCTTTCCTAGGACAGTAGTTATTCCTAAAAATACTTAACTTCTAATTGACATATAAAAAGTACTTCTTTTCCTTAGCCTTATCCCAAGCAGATTTTCCTTCGATAAGTTCATCATCTCTAATAATTTCAGTGCATGACACAAAATTATATCAATTACAATGCATTCCCCCATTACTACATGCAGCCGTTTTTCTTTCCCCCAAACAGCTGTCCTGAATTCATCTCAGAGTCAGGATGGACATTTAACTGAAGCGGTGTCCTTTCTTAATTGTGAAACTGTACCTTTTCTGTTGTGAGCATAATACCATACTCTCCAAAACAAATAAAAATATATCTTACCTTGTATTAAATTTCTCCTTTCTGCATGGTCATAAATCAACTACAATAGGAAAAATTGCACCCTTCGTGTTTGTTGCATTATGGAGAATGCACATTAATTTTTATATGAATGTTCCACTACAATATTAATGTTTGTTTAAATACATTGGTAGTCTCAAATGAGTAACCCATAAACTTGCACTTTCCTAATCTAAGGTGGGAAGTACTTAATTTACAAGATATTAGAGTGTAAACTGCCTGGGCCTTGTTGGGAAATGGTTAGAACTCTGGAATATGAAATGTCTTAAGGTCTTTAACAGTAGAGAAGACTCAGTTGCATGGAGAAGGATAATCATGTTCATAATGGAACATCAAGAAGTAACTTCTACATCCTTTTCATCGGTAAAATCAATTATCATACCAATACAGTTTCCTGAAATACTATCTACTTATCTTCTGGGCTATTGTAGACTTGAGAACTATTGCCTGAAGAATATATCTTGAGAGCTATTGCCTGAAGAATACATAAATTAATTTGAAAACTTTTCTAAAGACATTCTCCCATTGCTTATTCTCACATTGCTAATCAGATGTAACCTAAGTAGTTTGAACTGTCATGGCATAGGCTACAACAGAGTCTATCTCATGTCCACTCATGTGGAAAAGTTCCGTATATATTTTGGTAGGAAAAAATTTAAAATATAAATTATAAATGTTTATATAAATTAATTTGTTCTCAAGTCAATGCATTACTAATTGTTTCCTTGGCTTATCCTCTACTGAATATTATTTTCCCTTTTGATGCAGTGTGTATCAATCAGATAGCTCTCTTGGTTGTCAGTTACTGTAACAAATTTGTCTAATGTCTACTCTACTTATGCATATATTTGCATGTGAAACCCAAAGCAATAACACAATTTAAAAAAATCCTGACTCAACTTCAAAGTCTTGTTGTATAATTAAATGCCTATTACCAAATTTTTGAGAAATTTGTTATTATGGGGCGATAGAACATTTGCTAATAATACTCAAAATACATTTTAAAGACCACAAAGTACAGTTCCCCTAAAAAGTTGCTTTACCGTGATGTGATTCAGCCATTTCTCATTCAAGCCTGAACCTTTTCTTTTCCCATCCTTCTACTATCAGGAGTTTGTTTATTCAGGAACAGAGAAAATGAAAGATGTGTGTAGAGCTTTTCAATAGTACAGAGACGGAAATAATCTACTAGCAAAGACAGGGAATGAGCGCATAGTTTTGGCTGACTGGATGACGTTCAGCGGTCAAGCTGCAGAGATGATATTTTTATCCAGAATATAAAAGTAACCGTGTGTTCCACTTCTGTTCTTGGAATCACTCAGCTAGCTACCCTCTGAGCAACCTGCAACACAGTAGGCCTGGATGGGCATTTGCAAACTGATTCTCAGCCACCAGCTGATGAACTGGGCTGAACCAGCCTGACGGGTGTAAAATCCCCAATGCGCTGCAGTGCCCCAGAGATGCAACTGCACTGTCTGGTTCCTGCCCTGATGAAGTTTTGGTGTACAGTGTGCCAGAACACGGCATAACATTCAAATGGAAGTTAGATTCAAATACAAGGGAAAGACTAAATATTATGCAGGAGAGGCAGGTTACTGGACCTATATATGAACTACTACAATATTTAAATGCAATTACAATTATGGTAAGGATCAGGTTTAAAATATTATCACTTTAAAAGTAGTGACATGCAATTCCATGGAAATTCTCACAGCAGATTATAGCCCTCTGCGCATGAAATAATTTTGACTTGTCATTTAAAAAAAATTTAAAATTCTAGTCCTCCCTGTGACTGAGCATAAATATTAGGAACATCTAGTGATGTTTTCCAATAAAATATGAATTTAAATTCCCCCAGGAATTATTTATGTCTCTAATCAGTGCTAAGAATCGTTTTTATAAACATAAATGATGTTAGCTTTCATAGGTGTTACATCTATTGTACAAGAAGATTGACAGATGAAGGAAACTGCATATAGATAGTTAATTTTTCTGAAAGGTTTAAAACACTAAGTATGAAATTTTTGGTCTAAATAATATAAACTGATATTTTTAGACACTTATATATAAATTTAAATGTATTTATTGTTTACTAAACTATATATTCAATATAAAAGTTATTTTTAAAGAAATATATAATCTAGCATACCCATTAAAAAGTCCGAGATGCAGTAATTATGTCCCAGCTGACACAAGTTAATTCAATAAAATAATCAGTTTTGCAAGTAAATCTAGTGTTACACAGTGCAAACTGTGCACCTGAAAACTGATATGAACTGCTTCTTTTTCAGACAAAAAACCTCCATGATTCATCTAAGGACTGAAAGTAAAAAATGCATTTTTCATACTTTATTTTGAATCATATCTCATTGGTTTGTTAAGCTATTATGAGTTTTTTTTAATTGAAGTGTAAGTATAATTTAAATGTAAGTATTTTGAAAAGTGTTTTCTTTTACTAATGCATTGCTTATATAACATTTTTATACATATAAAAATAAAAAATTGAAAAATGTGCTTTAAATTCTGTACATAACACAGGCGAATCTGTCAGCTCCATTTCATCATGGAGTTATAAAAGGTATAACAACTTAATGGGGTTAATACACAGACATTTTTGAGGGCCAACTGCTATTATTTATACTGGTTCACAGATTCTAGTAAGAGCTTTTTAGTTTGGCCAAGGAATGTAAGTTCACAAAAACTTTCATAACAGCCTGCATTCATTGGCAATATTAGAACTAAATATCATGCCTGGTATGTGCTCATTGAGTTCATCATTTTGAGTGGCACCTTGATGTTTATAGCCTCTGGATGTGAAGTGGATGAGGTTATAAGCCCAAGACAGCAGTTTATACCAATGTTGTTTTTCTGCATCCAAGAAGTAAGCCTCAAGCAGTTGAACAGAAGGAAGCAGGAACAAGGCTGTTCAAGAAAATTAATTTTGTCTGCATTTCAGTGTTCAGTGTGATGAAGTCAATGGAATGTTAAGAAGCTTAGTAAATAAGTCATTTGGTGATTCTCACATTAAAAAATTGACCTATAGAGATATATGGGTACATGCTGGCTTCAGTCACTTAAACACTGTAATCTGACAGCCAAGTCTGTTCACTACACTAAAGAGTTGAGGAATTACAGAAAACTTTGCATTAAAGTATTCAAAGCTGTTCATAGTTGCATACAGACCACTTCTGATCTTTCACTGATGATCTCTATTTGCATGACTGTATCTAACCACTGCAGGCAAAATAATTTAAAACACTTATTTATTCATTAATCAGTTTATTAAAAATAATTACCCACTTGAATATGTCCTATATATACAATCTGTGTCAACACTTCTGTTTATTATTCCAAAATGAAATGAGAACAAATTGTGCCCTTCAATAGTTTTTGCTTTACTATGAAATTTATTGCAAAGGCAAATATGAAGTTCTAGATAACATCTGAACTTTGATTAATTCTTTCTTAATTTAGTGAGCTGTAGCTGAAATAGTCTTCTAAGGGATTTAAATTACTTTAACGTTACTGTGGTTTTCTGGTATTCTCTCCATCATAACACAAATGAAATAAATTGGATTTAAATGTCAAAATACCATCAAATTGTTAAGAGCTCATACGCGCCCTTTTTGATCACTAGATTCAGCACAGTCCCTCTGAGACTGATTATGCTGAAGAAAAACATACACATGAAACACCCATGCCTGTGAGGTAACAGAATATCCACATCTCTGTGCCACCAGGTTCTCACTTGTTGCTTTCTTTTAATTTCTTCCCATTGAAACTACTTTTATGTAAGATACTAACAACTGTAGGCTATCGTGATGGCATAAAAATACCCCAGCCTGAAGCAGATCAGCAGACTATGTACTAAATAGCAACTTTTCTTTTTTCTTTTACTCCTCAACAATCATTTATTTATTTACAGGAATAAAAAAAAAGCAAACTAGTTATGTCTACCCTCATCTTTTTCACATAACTAACCTTGCAGAATTTTAGAGGATTGTGTGTTGTTAGGATACACCTTCACACACTAACCAGTAAATATCCTGGAAAGCACTATTTCTAATAACAATCAAATGCATAATAAATTTTATTTTTTTAGAATTTGATCAGCAATATGTACATGTTTCCAAAGGTTTTTGCATCAGTTTGAGTTTTTATATAGGTACAGCAGAAAAGCAAGAGAGGAAAGACAGAAGAAATACCATTCCTCTTAGTCAGAATGCATTGTGGACACATACATTGATAAACATGAAAATGTCTGTGCTGGAATTATAAGATCTGCCATAAAGCAATTTTCTTGACATGCATCAATAAAAGGGACATTGACAAATTTTATCTGTCCAAAGGGCACCTTAGGAGTTGGTTTTTTTCTTCTACTCATTATTTCCCATCATCTCCTCTCTTGCATTGACACACTGGATTGAGCTGCTGCATTTTCCTTGGTAACCAATACAAAACCATGGTCTTCAGAAGTGTTTCTTTCTCTGGTATCTCTCCATTTACATAAACATTTCTAGAAAGATCAGGAAATAGAGAGCTTTCAGGAAAAAAAAAAAAGATTAAAAAACCCCAATGGAAAATAACCACTAGAACAACAAAAATCGTTGTGAAAACTATTAACAACTTCTTCCTCTTTTCTTTTGTGCCCAAGTTCTTCCCTAATGTTGTTCACTTACATAATTATACATTATTACTGCTTGCTCAAAGGGCCTATGCTTTAAGGCATTTTCTCTCTGAAACCAATCCATTTGGTTTAATTTATACTGTTATAATTGCAAGAGTGTGACTCAGGAAAGTGTTAAATGAAAACCAGTATTACATTTTTTATTTAAATAATTTTTTCTCCTGGCTAATCAGAAGTATTTAATTCCAAAGCATTCATTTACAGCTTGAAAAGTCACCAAAAGGAGTGGACTACACACATACTCTCTCCTGAGTAATCTTTGTTTAATTTACTGAAAAAAGAACAGGTTTTACTATTTCCAGTCCTTAGAGTCAATAAATCCATATATTATTCCACCTCATTCATCTTGATGAAAAGTAAGAACTAGAAGGTAAATTCTTACTCAATGACCAAATCCTCTTTGAAAGGATTTGTCCCCCTAAGAAATCAGTGTCTTTCTATTTGATTACTATTCTACAGTATTTGCTCTGGGTATGTGGAGAATGTCATTTATTTACCCAATGTCAGCTTCTACCTCAAAGAAAGTGTGACATTATTGGGTTTGATTACTATCATGATGTTAGGGGATTTGGTTGGTACACGTAGCAGACTTTATACGGCTTTAAATTCTTAAATGTGTTGACTGTGAGCAAATGTTTGCCCAAGAATTTTAGTATGCAGAAAGAAAATAAAAAGTTATTTGTGAAAAAAATGAGACTGCTTTGAGAAATATTTTTTTTTCTTTTTCCTATATCTCCTCACTGATCTTTGATAACTATTCCTTCTTTTTTGGCTCTTGAAATTCCACATAAACAGTGTATACTAGAAACATGATATGTACAAAATGCAACATTCAGAAACTATTTTTTCCTCTGAGGCAGAGGTACATTTTCAAACTAATCACTACTGAGACTACTGAAAGGAGTAGAACAGCACCAAATATGCATTTAAGCATATTTAACAAACAAGGGGGAACAGACTTTTGGGTTCTTGCTGTTTGTTACTTTTGTTTGCAAATAAGTCAGCTAATGTAAGAGCCTATTTCCCAGTCTTGCAAGAGCAGAGCCACACTGGTATAATGTGCTGGTCAAGTTCAACACAAACCCAATTACAGCTACCCCTCAAGCTTTTTGAAAACCCATAGGATTAGTGAGAGCCTTAATAAGCTGCCAAACTTGTAATCCTCTATTTATCCATAGTAACTGATGGGGGGAAGGAGAGAACAATTTTTTAGAATGTTCTCAGAAGCTGGAATTCTGTCCTATGTCAAATTAGGGCATAAAGGTTACAAAGAACATCTAAGAATGGGGTTTTGTGCCAGCTGTATGAGTTTAGTTATTTCACTAGGTTGCCATCCCCACAGTAGATATTAAGAGTGGCTACCCTTCTCGCTCAGAAAGGTCACTGCAGCAGAAATTTGCACTTACATAAGTAATTATGGAATGGTACTCAGTGGGAAATATTATTATTGTTTTGTTTGTTCATTTCAAAGAAATTTTCCACAATTTTCACATAATTTTATGCAGAGATAAGAGTAAGTACAAGCTTCCAAAACTTCCTAGGAAATCAGACCTTGGGAAAAAACTTCAAAATTATTATAATTTTATTTTTAATTTAACAGTCATCTAAAGAAAAAAATGTTTTGAAAGTCTTAGTAAAAGCTAACTGCTTGCTGGACAGAATTATCAAAAGTGTAGCTAATGGGCGGTTGCAAATAGTTACTTCATTCATATCCGGAGTACTGAGACCACTTTTGTATTCCCGGGTATGAGATATTTTGTCACATAGTGTGCGTCTATTTCATTGGTGGTACTCGTGGTACATGTTTTTTGATGTGCACTCCTTTATTCAGTCTGATTTAGAAAGAATCTGGTCTTTACATTGATTTTTTCGTGGCTTTTTGTTTTGTTTTGTTTTGGATTTGTTTTCAGATATTTTCTATAGCAAATTACAAAAATCTGTGACATATATGAAGACACAGGTAACATATACTGTAAATAACTTATGTTTATAGAAAACATGCAGCTTATGGACTAACATTAAATGTGTTGTCATTTAATGTGTTAACATTTAACATTAGCATGCATATTTATACCTGAAAAGTAGTTCCAACTATTAATTTGATTTCAATATAAACCCCACGTAATTTGCAATAAAACAAGTGAATAAGTTTTAGCAGGTTCTGTACATTTTGAAATAAGCTTACTTGGACACAAAATCTTTCTCCGTATGTGCCACAGAAAATGAATGCATTGGCCTTTAAAACTGTATCATCACCATTAAATCTTAGGGTCTAGATACAAGAAAAAATATGTGAAGTATTTTAGTCTGTGATCTGTAGTCAAGATCAGTTTTCTAGACCAGTCTCTAATATTTTGTCTGGTTGAAAATATCTCATATGATGGTGTAATTATCTCTTCTACTCTGTACAGTAATAAAATAATTTGACAGGGTATTTCCTTTATAAACCATTGCCCATTCACTTCCCTGAGGCAGTTATAGGTTTGCACCTTCTCAAAAATTAGATTATGTTCTCAGAATATGCTATAAAAAAAATAAATGAATGTATATCTACCGACATACCTATATTTTCTTGCTGTTGTTCTTTCTTTCCTTTCTTCACTTCCTTCCCAAAATGTATGTGCATTGACCTACTCATGATGTGACCCTTCCTTCCTGAGAGAACAGTGGACAATTTTCAGGGGGCTGAAGGAGCACTGTAGCACAGAAACTGTACCAAATCTCCCTTTCTGTGCATGAGCAGATTAGATATATTAGTTTTGTAGTTGTTTTTAGAGATATCAAAAGTGCTCCAGGTGCATGGAATAATAGCTTACCTGTATTTCCCTTTTCTTTGATGCATTGAGAAAAATCTGAGTCTATCCAAATGAGGGCTTAATCTACGAAAATATTGTATTTGCATACTGTCAATGAGCATTGTAGATTAACTTGTTTTTTTTTCTTTCTTACATTTATATGCAGATTTCCCATTCTTGAAAAATACTTTATTGTTTAGTCCTCTGCTCGACTAGTAATTGGGGGCTATGCTGCCATCAGTTTATTGTGTTTTTTTCCTTGAAAGCTTTTCCCACTATTTCTAATATTAGGTAGGGAATCTATGTCAATCTTGTCCTAGATGTATTCTGAATATTCTGTAGCTGATTCTCTAAATGAAATTCTAAATTTCTACCCTAGTATTTTTTGACCAAGCCTTATCATCAACAATATAAAATTGTCTTTGTATTTAAATTATTTAATATTTCCTTAAAAAGAAAGGAAACACAGTCTACTGCTATTAAATTAGGATTCTTGCTTTAAATCTCCTCCTTTTCTAAGCAATCTGGTGGTTTTATGCCATCTTCCCTCACCCCTGTATTATTCACTACTGTATGTCACTGTCAAAAGTTGCTCTTTACTTGGCACTGGTGAGACTTTGTCTTGGACTACTGTGTCCAAATTTCTTTGGAAGACACTAAAAAACAAACAAACAAACAAACACAGTGGCAGGGATCCAGAACAGAACAAATCAGAAAGCTAAGAGTTCTATAAGGCATTATGTTGTATATCCTGCTGAAAGAGCTAATTGTTCATACAAAAAGTTCTGAAGAAAGACATAATGAAGTGCCCCTACCAATGCACACGAAAGGACAATAGTCTTCTATATTTACTGAAAAAAATCATTAAATGGATAAGGAAAGAATATATAATAAAGGGTGAATTTGTCATGAAGGAGGCCCTCACTGGAAAACTAAAGTAGACTTTCTGTTTATAAGAATATATATTTGTTTTGAGCATGTTAAATAAAAAAACCCATGGAAAAGATTTTTCTGGGAGGTACTGAAAAATACCTGGAGGACAACAGTCATTCGTCACAGCCAGCATGGCTTCATGATAGGAAGGTCCTGCTTGTCAAGCCTTATTTCCTTCTACAATACAGCAACCCATCTAGGAAAGCCAGTAGATGTAATTTTTTGGTCTCACACAGTGTCCTTCTGGACAAAATATCCAGCACACAACTGGATAACTGTGCTACGTGGTGCGTAAGCAACTGGCTCACAGGTTGAGCACAAAGGCTTATAGTGAGTGGGGTGGTATCAGGCTGGCAACTGGTCACTGGTGGGGTTCTGCAGGGAGCCATCCTCAGCCCAGTTCTCCTCAGCATCTTTATTAGCACCTCGGACACAGGACTCAAAGGAATACTGAGTTTCCACAGGACTGTGAAAAGGGTCCTGGGGGTCCTGGTCAGTGGCAAGTTGAACATGTGTCAGCAGCGCCCTGGTAGCTGGGAGGACAAAGCATGTCCTGGGGGGGCATCAGGCACAGCATCACCAGAGGGGCAAGGGAGGTGAAATATGCTAGATAGGCATACTTCTGTTTCAAGGATGTGTTATTTTGCTATGTTTATTATAACCCACTAGAAGTAACCAAGATAGTAAACTTAAAGACTTTTACATATGTATAGTTAGTGCTCTGCTGAGGATAGTTTGTATACAGCTGATGGCAGTTTTGCACTGCAGGGTCAAAGAAATAGGGAAAGAAAACCTGTCAGTTTTAAGGGTAGTAGAAAATATGAAGTGTTGTAGAATTACACGACCATATGCAAAAAGAATTGCAGGCTAATATAAGAAGAAGAAATCTAACAAAAATTGTTGACCCAGTATGATACACTGAAAGTCACTATTTAATTTGTTTACTTTAAATTGTTTTTTTACTTTGAGTGACAGTTTTTGGGAGGATTAGAAGTGAGGAAAACACTTAGCTCAGCATTTTTCAGCATAATTCAGCATTTAGTAAATGCTATAGAGTTATCCTGAGACTTATAGACATTATATCAATCCATTTGAAAAGTACTTGCAGTTTCCACTTCAGTGCACAAAAGTGATAAACAGTGAGTCCACAAAGCTGTTTCCTTGTTGTGATATTTTATTAACTAAATGTTTACAAACAAATTCAAAAATCTCTGCAAGCCTGATTGCTACTGCCAGGTCTTCCTAGTAATTGTATTATTTGTGAGTACTACATACATATGTATGAGCTATACACATATAAAATAAAATCATCATTAGCCATATTTTTAGATAGAATCAGTACATAAATATTTGTACACTTTTCTTTAAGTGAAAAATAATTTCTAAATAAAAATGCAGTTTTCTGTAAAATCAAATAGAAATTCATGGAACTAAGGGCTATCACTAGCTTTAGAGTTCCTTTGAAAATTTCTCCCTTTAATCTTCTTAAATATCTATTCACTGTCATGCTTTCATTTTGTATCTACTTATTTGTTGGACTGACTTGTGAAGTGCTTTGAGATAAATTTGAGCAATGCACTATACAAAAGAGCCTGAAGAATTGTATTGTTCCTTAATAGAGGCAGATATGGCAAAGAAAATTGGCAAATTGCTGAAATTTCCCTAGGCACATGGTTTGCAGTAAAATGTTTTATGAGTCTCTAAACATCAGTCACAGATGTAAGAAGCTGGGGGTTTCCCCCTTATACCCCAGACTTTTCTAATTCTAAAGCTGTCTACCGAGAATAAACACAACATTCTGTATTCTCCTCATGTTTCCACATTTTCGTTTTTGGTATTGCTCCAAATTTTTTTTTTGTTTAAAAAGATGGTTCCTGGACTAGAGCATAGTCCTTATTGCACACCACATAAAAACGTGAGGGTTCTAAAGATCAGCTGAAGTGAATCAATCAGATAAATATTAGGGGAAAACAGTAGGAAACCTAGGAATAATACATTATTTGTAACCATATAGGTGGCTATGGCAATTTTTAAATTTATGCTTAAAATTAAAACAAATTGATTCTTTAAGATTAGTATTAGATGAATAAGGTAATTGAATGGGATTAAAAATGCTATTTTTAAAAAGGTAATTGGCAAGATTCAGAATCAGAACAGGTTTCTTCATGTCCTTAAAAAAGATATAATTTGAACCTGCAGACAAGTCCTTGTTTTGTTTTAAGCTTTTCTTTCTGATAGCTATGCTGATCTCAAAAGAAATGACAGGGGTCTAGTTTTCAACAAGACTGAAGCATATCTACCTGTAGCTGATGTTTTCATCCAGAACAGAAGGCCCAGAGGTTTCACTCTGCATAAGATACCCCTGAAACCTTTTGAAATTACATTATTCAGAGAGTAGGATATGCTCTAAATCAGTCTTTACCTCATTGCATTTACTGTAGTGGAACCAGAGGCTCCTAATGCAGGCAATATGAGTACTTCACCTTATATTTAGACCTCTTCCTGCTGGAGTTATATTCTTATTTAGAGGACTTAAATGGTAAAGATTTACTCTTCTCTTCTTCCACAAATATATGTATATAATACATACAATTTTTTGAGGTAGATTTAAATTTACCCATGTGCACTGTGTATCTGTTCTGGCTCAGAGAAGCAGTCTGTCCCAAACAATCTTCCACTTGTGCCTTCCATCTTCCAAGGAGGGAAAACTTTTCTGCTGCAGTGACTTTCCTCCCTGAGCAAACACAGCTGGTCACTGTCCTGAGGCACGAGGTTGGTGCCGGGCTGGGTCTGCTTCCCTGGCTGGTCTGCCCACCCACTTGGGCAGTGAGGAACACAACAAGGACAGTAACCCTTTGCTGGTAATTGCTCTTCATGTGCTGAAATATCTGGGAAGACTTATACATAACAGGGTTTATACAGACTCTTAGTGTTAATTTCCATTCCCAAATAGAAGCACAGCACACATCAAAATATCTTTTAAATAGAAGAGAAGCTGCTTTCTAATTAGAAACAGATATGTATTGCTGTTGTTTCTAACTCTCAAGTACTTAATTTATTCTCTGGGACTATTAATATTCTTTCTCCAAGATCTCCTTTTATCTTTCTTATTTTGTCACCTAAAGAAGTCTTCCTTCTCACTTCACACCTTTAGCACTTGCACAGTTGAAAATCCAGTGTTACAAATGTGAGATTAGGCCCCCAGGACAGAAGTGAAGGACAAGATTCCTGTGATAAAATGAAATGAAAGCAAATTTCTCTTGTAAAATGTGAGACAAAAGAGTTTTATCCATTTATGTATTTATGAATAAATGTGCGTTTCTGCTGTATATAATTAATACATATTTCTGCATTCATGTATATAGCTATTATTTGTTTCTAAATATATTTTTTCTGCAATTTCATGATATGATCTTTTTGATGATTCATTCTCTTAACTTTCAAAATTTCAGAATAAATTGCTTTGACCTTTTTTTTTCTGGAATATTCATTCATTTTCCTCCTCTGGAAACAGACAGAGGGTTTTTTTTAAAAAAAAGAGGTGGAGGTTACAAACTTTTATTCCTTTAGATTAGTGTAAGTTAGGCAGTCGGTACTACAGAGCTGAGACAAAACAGCTGCTACAACTGGGAGGAACACAGAGAATATGGAAGCAAACAGATGCTTAAATAAGGCAAGATGGAATTTAAAATAGGACCCATCTGAACTTTCAGTGGCACTGCTTGAAGCTATGATGTAGTTCAGCTGTGATGGGAATGTGTGTGAGCACAAAGCAGCTTGCAAGACAAATTATTTTCTTTAGTGCTGAGCACAAAAAGCTCTGGTCCAGTGAATCATATGTATATGTTTAATCTATTAGCTCCTTTAAATTACGGTAACAATTTATCTCCCTTATTATTCTTTATTTGTTATTAGACTTTATTTTCATCTGATTACTTCATTTTACTTCAAGTAGTTTATGAAATATGAATGTGTCATTCTAGAAAACAGAACTTATGGTTTACAGTCTTATAACTAAGGAAAGTACTTCTTTATGTGAGGTGTACAGATTATAAACTACTCACTGAGTAGCTGACTAAAAGTTTTTTGTGAATCTAATTTATTAGCCTATTGACATAGCATCTTTCCTTAAGGGAATGTGTATGTACATAACTTCTTGGTATGCTTAAAAGCATGGCACCTTCCATCAGTTCACATTAATGAACACCATATGCTTTACCTATGGTTTACCATTTCCAGATGGATAGATGCTGTTTAGCAGCATATTGTGAGTATCAGGCTGGGGTGGAAAAAAAACCCTTAATAAAGTGATTTAAAAGTTTAAAATATTGAAAGAAATATAAAACATACAATTTCTTTTCTAAGACAAGACCAAAAAAATGAAATAAACAAACAAAAACCAGATTATTCTGGAATAATAGAGAAGATGGAAAGGAAAAAGGAAAGAGAAAATTCACCTTTAATTGTGGAAAGTGGACAGCTTGAAAAATTAAAGAATAGGTTCTTATGTGATATATGTGAAATATTTTCAACGAAACATCTGAAATGATATTCATTTATTTATTTATTTATAGCTCATGTATTAAAGTACTGTATAGTCTACAGCCTTACAAGATCACTTGAGTATAGTCAAGCAAAATTTATTTCAGGAGATTGCATTCACTGAAACATATGCTTTGAGATTTCAAAGAAGATCCACTATTAATGATAATCTTCCAGATTTTTAGCAAAAAAACTTCAAATAAATCTTAAGGTTTAGTAATGACCAGGGGAAAAAAAACCCCAAAACACCAGAAAAAAATTTAAACTGCTGAAGGAACATGGCAAGAATAAAGATAGATCAAAAATATGGAGTAAATAATACAGAATGAATTGCATTTACTAAACCCATTTTTCATTAGAAAACACCCTATTTTATGAAATATCCTGTTAGTTTTGGGGTTATGTTCAAAATCTTGAAAATATTATGTGTGGTGCTTCCTTTATTGCTTTTCAAGATAGTGACATTTTGGGTTTGTGTGTTCTTAGAAGATATTAGAACTCTACGTTTAGCATCCCAGTCTTTGTTAGAAACTGCCTCTTTTCCGTATAAAAAAGATAAGTAAATATTTTTAAAACGCAAAACCCCAACAACCCAAATCAGCATGAAAAGGCAGGGCAAATCTATAATTTTTTTGGAAATTAATATTATTTCATATTTTTTAAAATTGTTCTTTCATATACCAGTTTATATACCATTTACATTGTTATTGGGTCATGGATTGAACCCCCGGTCTTTGAATGTTGTGCTTCATCTCTGTTGTCATTAATTCTAGTAATCTCATGATAAT
This sequence comes from Machaerirhynchus nigripectus, assembly GCA_013397975.1. Classification (NCBI taxonomy): domain Eukaryota; kingdom Metazoa; phylum Chordata; class Aves; order Passeriformes; family Dicruridae; genus Machaerirhynchus; species Machaerirhynchus nigripectus. The sequence continues at coordinate 1,506,650 of VZRQ01006185.1, forward strand.
ATGAAGTACCAACTCAATTTGAATTATGAGAGAGTATAGATTATTATTTCCTGATAGTCTCTCCAACTGCCTTGTTTTCTTTACATGTATTTCAGACTGCAAGTTCTGACAGGTAGGTAATTTGTATTTCCCAGAGGCTTATCATGCAAATCTGTAGAGCTTTAACTAAACAAAAGCAATACGAGAAAGCTCTGAAGAGATGGAGTTATAATTTCCACAGATGTATGCACATCTAGCATGCATACATAGGCATAGGCAGAGGATACCTTCTGCCAAACAGGAGGTTGTTTTATTCAGTTGTTCCTTCTTTTCTAGATCCTCTTCCTGCTTTGCAAACTTGAAGAGCTTGAGCTCTCAAAACTGTAAGTAAAAGTACTTTCTGTAAATATTCAAGGAGTAAATCTAGTAGAAGCCTATTTCTTGCTGTACATTTAACTGGACATTATTTTTGAGTTCAAGTAACCATAAAAAGTGGAGGGACTTATGAAACTTGATTATACATAACAGTTAAAATTTCTCAACCAGATGTTTAGCCCCAGAGATTTCATTTTGTACAGAAGTATTATTTTCCTTTTAGATAATGCCGTTAGAGTTCATTTGAAAGAATATTCTATCCCAAATGAAATTTTTCATTCACCTCATACTCTGAAGGGAAATTTGTGACAAAATATGAACAGAAATGAAAGGTGACATGAGACACAGAAAACTTGGTTCATGAAGAGAAAAAGAATCCTCCAAGTTGCTACACTTAAAGGGTTTAACTACAGACCCTGGTCCCAGCCTAGAAAAATGAAGCAGAAAGAAGCAAATGCTTTTCTACAATAGGAAAGGAAAAAATGGTTACAATTCAGTGAAAGGTTTTTGCCTAGAGTGTCAAAGAAAATTAATCACAGAAATAGAGGTGTCAGCATACTGTGTAACTTAAGATGTCATGTACTGAATGACAGCTACACTCAGGGTATAGCAAAGCTTTCAGTGAACACTGTTTTAACTGTAATGAGCATTTCTCTGTGTGTGTGTGTGTCACATGTACAACGGCGAGAAGCAAGGCTAGGCAGATGTAGAGAGTAAAATGTTCTTCAATTGGAAACCTGTGAAGGAATAAGACTAAATAATGTGATTAGCTCAAATTTATCATTTAGATTCATTGCACTTTAGTTTTCCTTCCAATATATCAATTGCACATTAAGGGTCTCACAAAGAAACTACAGGAGCTTCACGATGCGCATGACTCAGCTGCCAGTTCCTGACTTTTCTGTGGTCGATTGGCTTAGCAGTATGATGGAGAGACCAACTGGCAGTTTCAATAAAATGGAAAGAGTGGAAATTTGAGTAGTTTTACCTCAGATGCACACCAAACGAGGTTGAACATGTTACTGATGATTCACCCAGATAGTGATACTTTTTTTCAGTATGCCAGACAGAAACAGTGCTATCATCAATAGGGTATCAAAAATTCTTAAGGTACTTAAAATATACAAGTGTTTAGGCCAATTTAATGAAAATAATGATGTTTTTTCCAAAAAGAATTTTAAATCAAGTTTTAAACCAACATATATCTTTTTAAATTATGAAGCAGTCCTTTTTACTCAAAATAATCCAGGTGTTTTTTTCAGTGTTCATCCTTTTTTTCTGATTTATTCCTTCCAGAATCCCTCTGGATGTCTTAATCTCTGGTGATTTTTATTTGGACAAGAAAATAATTTCTATTCTTGAACTGTGTTCTACCACATTCTACATCTAAATTGAGATCCCATTTCTAAATACCTTGCTTTATTTTATTACGATAAATTATTATTTCCTTTAAAGTATCCAGCTTTGTAGCTGTTATTTTAAAAATACAGATCTGCTGTCCTTGAACATGTTTTCCCTCTTTTGGATATTTTCAAAGTCTTGTTTGACTGGTCTGTCTCATTATTGGATTAGTCACACAAATCACATGCTACCAGTATTTTATAGATCTCCATGTAATACATAGACTACAGCATGCTGAAGTGTTTGGTTTTAACACCAAAAACACTATTACTTTTCTCTATAGACATTGTTTCTTTTTAATTGGGTCCAGAGAGAGAAATGTTGTTAAGTGTCTGACATGCGTAATTTTATATTTTTTTCCAATTTAAGAAGATAAATGTCAACAGGTCATATCGATAAAGGTCTTTACATTGGAGTCTTAGGTGTAAGTCAGTGGCAATTGTCATGTTGCCTTACTAGTGACCTCACAGCCTGTTTCAGGAGACAGACCTTCTTAAAGAGACATAAGGGGCTTTTCTCTTTTTTATCTTTTCTTTTCCCCTGGGGTCATTTTGTGGTAAATAGAAGTTCAAGTGTCTAGCTGTTCAGTCTTTTCTTGTCGAGCAGTGTTCTGTCAGATACTTTAATGCTTTTTGCTAAAAGAGAGAAGGAGCATGAAAGAGTAAAAGAAAAGACAAGAACTTAGTATTTCCCTCCGTTGCTACTATATGAGAGTTTTATGTCTCATAAGTAGCGCTTAGACCAGCACTGTTCATGTGCATTGTGCTTCTTTATTTCTTCTACCACCCCAAAGGATGGGTGCTGTGTTTTGTGATGCTCTAGTAATGGAGTTATTGCAGACACTGTGTTAAGCTGAGTTCAAGAAACTCTTTCATCTGAGTGATTGCATGGGCAATCCAGAGCCAGTGTGCCCTTGTGACAGCAAAATACAAACCAAGCTTCTGTAATACCTTTCATGCAAACTCATGCTCCCTCTAACTTGTGAAGAAATGCCACGGCAAAATCACTCTGTCAGTTTGAGCTAGGGTTAATTAGAGTTTAAAAAAAATAAAGGGAAAAAAGAAAAGAAAATGGAGTTCAGATTTTTGTTTTCCTGATTTTCATGTTTATTGAACCAGCAATGAATGCTGCCTCTGAATGAATTTTCAACTAGTATGGAAGTGAGACACAAATTAAAAGTAGATGTGCAATACTGCTTTGTAGTGTAGAACATAAAACTCTTTGCCTGTGAATAGGAAAATCTGGGGTCAGCAAGTCGTATAAACATGTTTCAGAGTATGCTGAAAGCTATTGCAATTATAAAATGTAATAAATGTTTGACAATAGGTATTGAACTAACTCCCCAAAGACTATCAGATTAAACTGAGGCTGCTTAGTGTGGCTTAAAATGCTTTCAACAGCTTTTTGTGTTAGTGGGAACACAGCATAATAAAAGAAAGCTTTTTGGTAATCTAACCCAGAGGTTAAGAAGGTGTAGAATAAAGTTATCAGCATCAGTCCACAGAAGCCATGACTGAATTGTGCTTAGTGACTTTATGTATGAAGTTCCAGGAATGGACGTATAGCAGTACATTGGGTGGCCATGAAAAAAGGTAGAAAGGACTTCAAAGGCAAATTTAAATTCTAACACAAAGTTCTTCCTGGTTTTTTTAGCTTAGAAAGCCTAGGCTTAAATTTCCAGAATAACATGTTTCTGGAAATGGCTATAAAATCAGTCTAAAATCCATTAAGATCTATAAGATTTATATCTATGATCTCTATATCTCTATCTCTCTCTCTCTTTCTACATATATATATATATATATGAACTACTGAAGAGGTTGTTTAAAACACACCTTAAATATTTCTTAAGATTCAAGAAGAAAGCTCTAATATCAACAGACCAGCAGCAAACTTTTAATTGCTCCTTTGATTACCAATCCTAAATTGAAGCAGGGATCAGACTTTGTGTTAAAACTAGTTAGTATCACAGATGACACCCTTCCAGATGGTTGTTGTCAGCTATTAACCGAAAAAAGCTCATTTGCAGTTAAAATCGTGTTTCAGATACACTTCGTACCACCTGTTACTTTAATGTTGTTTAGTGTAGCTACCATTCTAAGAGGTTTTCAGCTGATGTAGCTGATATAACTTTGTAAACTACCAATTAGTCTTCAGGAAGCTTGATTTGGAAAAAATAGTAGGTACCACTGTGCTCTAAGTTTTAGCTTTATAAATATTCTTTAATTTCCCATGGAAAATGTGAAGATTTGGAACTGGATGAAGTAGTTTGATAAATGAAGTCTGAACTTCAGAAGTTTAGAGCTGGAGCTTTTGAAAGTATTCCTGTTTGCCACTGCTGAGGGTGGTAATGGAACTCCTGTTGAAGCAAATTTGCCCTCAGATTTTTGTTTCAGATGTGCATCCATGCGCTTGAATATGCATTCCAAGAGTATTAAAACCTTTGAAATATCTTTTGTTTAAAAACAGAATGAAAATATTAAACTTTACTCTAGAATTTCCTTTACAGTTTATTTTTGGAAAAAGGCACAACTGTGGCCCTTTTTGGATTAAATACATTCTGTCAGCTCTTTAGGGAATAGTTGCTGTCTTTTCTCACTGACAAGTGTTCAGAGACATAATGACCCCTCTATTATTGTTACCCATTTTTGCCTGTGCAATTCTTTTATAAACCTACCCAAAGTTTTAAGCACGCCCAAGATTTATCATTAAAATTTATGGTGGTGTATTTTATGTTATTTCATTTATTTTATTTCAATCTTAGGCCATGCTAGAGATGAGAATTTGGTTATCTTAGAAGACACTAAAAAAATTGAATGCAAAGACCTCCTCACCTGGGTTTACCTTCTTGTTTTAATTTCAGTGTATTTTCTGTATTGCTCCATTCATTAATTCTTTGCTGAAACTTTAATTCTGTGAATGTTATCATTCAAGCCCAACTGTAGATATTAGTATACAGTATTTTTTCTTCTCAGAGGGTAAAATATGACCTCAAATGCAACTCAAACAGAGGATAAATTATTAATAGCATAGGAATTTACATTTGACCATTCATTTTTACAGTGATTTACCTCTCAAGCATTGGTAAGTGTATCAGCAAGTTCCAGTTATATAATTTATCATATATTCAGAGCTAAAAATGTGGTTCTGATATTGCCTGGCTGCTTCGGGACAAACTCAAGTGTCACATAATTTTCTGTTTGTGTTTGTGAAAGGAAAAGCTTGGTTTTATCTGAACTGGCATTGTCAAGTTCGCAAAGGAATTTGTCAACCCAAAATACAGTTTTAAAACCCCCTACTACAATAAAAGAAAGTATTTATTAACCTTATCATCTCCTCATTAACATCACTGATGTGAGATGGGAGCATTAATAAAATGTCTCATTTGCATTTTGCATATCAAACGAAAGCAGATTACTTTGTTTAAATTATAGCTAATATCATTATAGTGGTGTTATATCTTAGAAATTGATTACCTGGTTTTTTCTTCTGTAATGGCCTCATTATATTTGATTTTTATGCCTCATTTTTTCTTATTGAAATAATGAATGCACAACAGTGAGATTATTAATATTTTATACACATTTTTTGTTTCCACCCAGTGTTTCAAATGAAACGCATGGACTAGTCTGACAACAAATAAAAGAAATTTGACTCCAAGCATTGTCTGTGAATAAAATAAACCTGAGATTGTGACAGCTTGGGTTGACTATAAAGAGAAAAAAAATAGTATCCTATATATTTTCAAAAAACAGAGTAAACTTGTAGGTTGTGTGCGTACAGAAGGAAACAATTCAGAGCAATGGGCTGGGTACATGATATTTGCAAAGGAACTATGAATGGGTATAAAACCAGAAAACTGGGGACAGCAGAATCTGAGAGCAGGATATAGTATAAACTACAGAACCAGAATGGCGAAGTACACTGATCTTCCTTCCAGGAAGGCTACCTTTTGTCAGTTTAAGAGGTCTTTTTTTTGAGGTGAGATATTTTGTTTTGGGTTGGGTTGTTAGTTTTTTTTCAAATTAACTTGGATTATCATTAGATTTTTTTTCGGCTCTGGTGTCTATTGATGGTCTTCAATTTTTTCTATGACATATACAATTATAAAAAAATTTTTATATGTGTTAAGACTGATTCTACCTGTGCTGCTTCCTGTGAAGTGTCTTACTCGGAGAAAAAGTGGATCTGAGTGGCATAAGCCACTTTCCCTTTTTACCCTTTTCAAACAGTTGTCAATCTTTTTTCCTCTGTAGCAGCCTGGTAAGATTTATGAATGTTCTGTAGTATTTATAAGATATTCATACCACTATCATTACTGTGTATTGGCTCAAATGCACTGTAACTCATAAATAAAGCCTTCTAGTCATTTAGCTGTTTCCTCCAATTTCTTGACAAGCTTCTTGTGTTGAGGTGCCCAAAAGTGTGCATCATATTGCAAGTGTGCAATTACAGCTATATAGAAAGGAAGCTTAATCTCCTTTTCAATGATGTAAAGCAACTGCGTAGGTCACCATCAGTATTTTTATATAGCAGGTCAAAATATCCTGGCTTTGTTTGTATTGTATGACCTTTCAATATCATATTTCTTTTCTTGCCAAAACTGTGCCTAAGTCTTCTACAGTTTTACCTCCTTCAAAGTATTCCCTTCTCTTAACTATAAGAAAACATTCAGAATTCACAGATATGTCAGATTTTTAAGATGGATTTGTTTCCTTCCTTTCCTATGATGCTTTGTTGATGTTCCTCTGATGTCTGCAGCTTTTTCAACGTGGAGTACTTCTTAAGTCTTCCATTAATTAATTTTTTTATAACTTTGTATGGTTTTTTTTTCAGGTAAACCCACAAGGATCTGAAAAAAACCAATCAAGATTTATGATGATCCTTTCATTTAACTGGGTTATATCTAAAAGTAGAGTCTTCATTACATAAACCCAAGCCTACAATTATAATTTATACAGCTTTCAAGGCATACAAACCAACTGGAATTACTTTTACTACCTTATTTTCATGGTAGTGTGTGTCATTTATTAAAATCAAAGGAACTTCAAAAGTAATTTGAAGTTGGAATGTTCTGTCAAGGGACCTCCTGGATTATCTATTGTGTAATATTTTCACATTAAATCAAAAAGCCAGTCTTGGAAGAGTTGATGCAACTAATGGGCTGTACACAGGAGGAAAAAAATATTCTGTAGCTAGAGAAGAACAGAAGATAAAACTATATGAGCCTAAAGATTGGATTTGCCCCCAGAATTCCTGCTTGTTTTGAACACAGAAAATTATGAAAGGTTGTCTCGTGAAACTGGAGTTACAGTAGCATTGAGACCAAACATATAGCATATTTTTTCTATGTTAAGCAAGTTATTTGGTAGTTCTTATCAAAAATGATTTAAAAATGCTATTAACTTAGATGAGATAGCATTTTCATGATTAGCATTTTGATGAATCTTCAGTGCCCAAGTAGATGGTCAAATCTACTCCAATTAGTACTTCAGTCCCTTTTAAATTATGTTCAAAAAATCTCTGGAACTGTTAAAGTTTTCAGACATTTTGCAAAACTGCTTAATCCTTGATGCTACCAAACAGCTGCATTCAGGCAATTACAGTGAAATGGTTCTCAGACCTTTTTATACCTATGACAGAGCTGAGAAAATTGTCACCATTGTCTTACACTAAGTACATGTTGTCAGCCTTTCCTCTTTAAGTACCTAAACACCAGCTCGCAGTCTCTCAAAAGCTGGGCTTAGATACACCTGAGGCAGCTGTGCACAGTGCCAGGAAAAGTAAGGCTCAACTTGACCCATTTCATGAAAGACCTATGGGTGTAACACAGACATGTCCTTATCTGATTAGGATGAGCATAAGGGTGGGTGTTTTTAAAATTAAAATGTATTTATATGTTTGTAGGGATTTATATTACATCTGTTATATATCTAAACATTTACATATCCATATATATATATACACGTAATGCTGTCACATACGGGCTATGCAGAGTTCAAAAATTAATTGATTTGATTCTTGTGCCAAAACATTAACTCACAGATCATATCAGCGGATATTTAGATGCTGCTTAGACCTGAATCAAAACACCTAAAAGCATGAGGACTACAATTTACTTTAGCTCAAATGTTAGAAATTACTGGATTTAGTCACCATGACAAACTCCCTCAGATGCTGAGCAAAAAAAAAAAAAAAAGAAGAATTCAAAACTGTGTTAACTGCATTTTGTGTATTTCCCTTAAAATTAAACTAGGGAGGTCTTTGTCTTCCCTTCCCACACAGCTTCCTGGGGGTTCTGTGCCAGAGACTTTTCTCTGTCTTTTCCCATAACTTACACCTCAAGCTGTTTTCATTAGAAAGAACCACTTCACGAACATTTGCGTCATCTTCAATAAGCTACATGTCCTCTGAAATCTTCCCCGTAGTCCTGGCATTTAATCTTTCTTCCTGCAACTTATTTTCTTCTTGTCAAAGAAGTAGTTTTATCCTATTAACTGTAGTCAGCTAACCAGGAATGTAGATTAATACTGATAGATGAATACAAGAGAAGCGAAGGAACCTATCTGTGAGAGCAAGAAAGGGAAAAGGAAAGTAGGAGCAGCCCAGTTGCCAGCAGACAGGTGTTAGATCGTCACAGTTAGTATAGGAAACCGGGTCCTTGCCATTCATAGTCCTGTTACACAATCTCTTTTCTACTGAGTCTAGTATTTTACATCAGTGTGGACACTAACAAACTTCTTTTATACATACTGTTAAATAGGATAAGAAAATAAACACAGCTCACTATCAAAATCTCACATTAACCACTTTGGGATGATAATGGATTTGACTATTTATTGTCAAAATCTTTATTCTAAATATAATGCATGCATTCCTAGTGCATGTACATATGTTTGCATATGAGCATGTATATATATAGTACATAATGCAACCAAAAGCATGTACATATATTTAGCACACTCAGAATATTTCCATAGAATAATTAAAACTATTATTTTTTAATATAAGTATGTTTACTTTCAGAGTAAAAAAATTAATTTTCAAAACCAGACTTTGTGGATAATTTTCTCTTTTTTTGTGTGAATCAATATCCATCAAAGTTTAGAGTGTGCATGTGTATGCAAATATGTAAACATATTAATTGTTCAACACATGCAACTGCAATTTATAGATAGATGAAACCACTAAAAGAATTGCAAATTATACGCCTTTTAACCTATAACTACAGAGTATTTGTATTAATAATATTTTAGTGGAAGATAGAAAAGTTTGTTGGTTTCTTCTGATTTATTGGGATGATTCACACTGGAATTTTTTTTGCAGATTTTCCCCCTAGCATGGGAAAGTTTTGTGTTACATCAATTTATTCAGTAAAAAGCTGAAATAAGCAGAATGATGACAAGTGGTGGACTTAAGAGTTGCATATGCATGTGGGTTTTTTTCTTCTTTTTTTCCTGTTTGTGTAGCACACATATTTTTCAGAGGAGTAAAGAAAATTTCCCTTTACCTGTTATTGCAGAAGTTCCAAAATAACCTACAGGTACGGAGTGTGAGTAGAACTAACTGTTACAGGAAGTTCCACAGAGAAATTTTCTTACAACTAATGAGAATGTAAGCTTTTAAGTAACACCTATTCTTTCACCAGAATTTCTTCTTTACACTGAAATATTTATTTCAGAAGTCTTTCTCAGGACTTTCATTCATAATGAAATTAAATTCCTTTCATATCCATTCATTTAGAATGTAAGCTATTTAATATGTACGTACTGAGACGAATAACAGTTGTGATAATATATATTCTCGATGCTGGTATTACGTTTGATGTTGCACATAGTAGAAAACAAAAAGATTTCTGCTTTAAGACTCAAGAACTAGAGAACAAGAAAGCACCAAATGCACTTGTATACTTACAAGGGAGGGGCGAGAGGGGAAAGTATTTCAATAGCTGTTTTCCTCTTTTGAAGCAAATCTTGGTTTATTATTAAGAGAAGTCCTCCCTCCCCCAGCTGAGACCACTGCAGGGTGTCTCTTACTGAAGCCTGCTACTCCTGGGTTGCAGGAGATCAACATTTATCTTTTTCACCCAGACATCAAAGTTTTTCAAATCCAGGCAGTAGGTAAAGAAGGGGAAAGGTGAAATAGCTGCCAACTCAGGACATGTTTTTTGAGACGAAAAAGCCAGGCAGTGCAAGGAGAGTGTACAGGTATGAGAGTCAAGAAACCAGAATAAAGTACAAGAAACAGGCCTGAGTGTCTGCAGTTATTTTTTGCTTACACTGGAGTAACAACACCACAGAAATACACTGCTAAGCTGGGACTCAGCTGGTCAGTCTGTTGCCAGGAAATTTACCTTTCCAACTCCAGAGGAATGGGGATTTAACTTTAAGCTGTTTGCCATGCAGTGATTTAGACTGTTCAGTTTCTTTCCCTTAATACTGTTCTTTTTAGTGGCCCTCAGCTCCAAAAGAAAATAAAAGATTTTCCTCACCTACTTTTTCATGCTTATATATATCTGTTAGTTTCACTCCTAAGAACGAATCTGCCTAATTAGTGAGAAGTGCACAGAGCTCCATTGTGTGAAGCCACTGAGGGAAAACCACAGGCAAACTGAGATCTTTCACTTATTACCAGCAAATATGACATGATAAGTACAATAACTGTTTGTTTTTCAAAACATTCAACAGTTTCTTCAACATTGTTTTTTACATACTTCCAGGTTATTCTTTTAAATTTAGGGATTAAAAATATCAAATTATGCAAAAAATTTATTTAAAGTGTTTCGAATAAACCTTCCTTCTTTTTTATATTCTGACTCGTTACTCCCATGCCTTTTTGTTTTCAGTCAAACAGAAAGAATAGGCAATGGAAGAAAATGGAAGAAAAGATAAGAAGAAAAGTGAAAAAGAGTCATTGGATTTTCCTGCATTAACATATCAATAAAAACACAAAATAATGTAAAGAAATTATTTTAATTCCATAACTTCAATTGAAAATAAATTAGCACATTCCACTTACTTGTAGATTCCTTATGCACAAAATAAATGTATGTTGCTTGATCAAATGTTAGTCTTAAAGATCCTTCTGCTTTTCCAGAGACTATTTGATTAGAATTTTATCTTGCTGGACAAAATACCACTTTTATAGAACAAAATAACATGTTGTAAATATATGCAAATTCTAATATTCAGTTTTATAACACAAAGATATTATCCATCCTTCACTGATAGTGATGTCTCCATTGCATTGGGGATCTTTAAAAAGCTGGAGTCTTAGTGATTGCTTGTTGTTATTTCCAGCTTTTCTGAAAGACCCTAACTCTAAACTCATACTAAAAGCACAGAAAGAGGAGTCAATATAGATGTCAATGTTACACAATAAAAAGAGTTATTTGTTAGAACAGAAGTACGTACTAGACTATATAATATTTGGGGAGGATATTTATATAAAAATGTATATGGCAATAAGAAAGTGCTCTAGAGGTTGCAAAAGTAAATTTCTTGACTATCAAAAAGAGTTCAAGGGAAGCCTTGAATCCTTTGAAATTGATTTTTACCTCAAATAACTCTAATAGGATTAGTGTTTTCCTCTGTCCTGTAAAAGTTCTTGCTCCCCATTCTCCTGCCCAACCCATATACTCAGGTAGTATTGATGTTTTATAAGATGTTTTACGTATTTCCATACAGACTAAAAGGATAGAAAATAAAATATTCTTGCTGTTTTCTTGCTGGTAGGCCTTTTTTCCCTCCAAAGCCCTGTTTTAAGCATAGACTTGATAGGAGATGGTTGTTTGCCTTTAGCTACCAATAAAGGATGTTGCAGACACCAGCTAAGGCATTCAAATGGCAAGCAGAAATCGTATTAACAGGATTGTATTGTATGCAGAATTAGCCATGTGCCAGTGTCGAATGTCTACATAAAATTCCAGCATAGCTGTAGGGGGCTTGGAGATTCTGATTCTTCCTGTGATGTTAGTTGCTGCCTCACCAACACTCCTGAAAATGCTCCTGGATGCCCATTAGCTTCTAGTGATATATCAGTGGCCTGAAAACCTTTTTCCATATGACTCTCCTGAAATCTGGAGTTTAACCATCATACAGCAAGAGATACATAAGATGCTGTTACATTTTATGTTATTAAAAATGTGTATGCATTCTGTCTGTCTGGGACCTCCCCCCAAGAATGCTAAAACATGGTTTTAGTCCAGTTTTACTTTCCTATGAAATTCCTTCTTGTTTCATTAAAATATCAAGGAGTGGGATACTCACATCTATTTTATCCATGGATAGCAGTGCATCTTCTGGTGGTCCTGGCTCATAAGGCATGTTTCTCTACATCCTGTTGTCTTTTCCCCCAGAATTTTCACTTTTACAAAAGAACAAGGAAGGGGTGATGATTTTTATGGACAATCATTCTCTGACCATGTACAAGCAGCAGATGGCTAGCAGCCATGTATTTAAATTCCTGAAGGAGGCTCAGTTTGCTTTTTTTTTTTTTTTTTTTTTTTTTTTAATGCCTTTTAATGCATTTTTTTTTAATGCTTTCTCCCAAAGCCTTGCTTACAGGCTGCACATCCAAGAACATGAAATAAGGCACATAACTGTGAGGATTCTGGACCTGCACTCAGCCCTGAAAAAGTGGTACATAATGAGATCATAGTGCTCATTGTGTTTGAGTTGGGCTTGAAAGCCAGGAACAGTCTTCATACTTTAAAAGTACTTTTGTGTTATATTGATATTATACAACCAATAAATAGTTTTCACTTGAGCTATGAAATACATTTTCTCTCACCAGTGTGGAATCCTTAGCTTTTCCTCTTTATGTCTTTTATATTTTAGGCTGAGTAGTATAATTCACTATTTTGAGTGCTATGAACCAAAATGCTTTATAGACTTCAGCTTGTGGAAGATGAAATCAGAAGCCATCATAAACATTCAGAAGTTTAACCTATTTCTTTTTATAGCAACAGCCACATTCAATTTTGTATTTTACACAAAATAAGTAAATGGGGTAGTTTGATTTGGCAACACAGTCTTCTGATCTTTGCTGTTTTACATAGTTGGCTACTTTACCTGGAACTGCTGAATAGATATAAGCTAAGGTTATGTAAACCAGAGGTCTTGCCCATATTTTTAAATTTTGTTTCATTTTAACTTTCTTAGAAGAAGCAAGGGATACCTCCAAATTCTCTGAAGTATATCTGCACATTTCCACGCACATTAGTTCAAGAAATTATTTGGTAGATAAAAATGTTTTGCTTGCAGCTCATTTGCCTTTTGAGTAATAGAGAAGTTTTAAGTGTTTTCATTATGCTACCCTAGATTGCTTTAACCTTAATTTTTCACACACATAATTGTGCTTTTTCTCCTAAAAAGAAAAAGTTATGGAGCATGTGTTCAGATGTAATGACAATTGGTGCTGAAGGAGGGACCTGTTTCTAAATCTCTGTAACCGATTCACCACACGATTATAGAACAGCTAACACTAGGACACTCCCTGACTCATATATTTTTTTAATCTAGATATTTTCTTGTCCATAATGTAGATAAAAAATTCCATCATTTACTTCTGTTTTCACAATGGTGTGGACAGACTTATATTTGGTGTTGCTGAATAAGCAGAAAGTTTCTCCTTGCTTGCTTTGCACAGACACCTCTAAGGGTCCAGGCACCTTTAGAGCCTTATTTCTGAATCTGTCCCACAACTGCAGAAGAGTCACAGGCTGTGGGGAAGGCTATGGAAGGGATGCCTTGCACATTCTCATCTGTCCACAAGCAGAATGAATGCAATTAATTCTCTGAAACGTGTATACATTAGGTTCTTGGATGGATAAATTAGAGATATCCTTGTCAGAGAGAAAAATCCTCATAAAAAGAAAGTACATCACCTTAGTCAAAATTTGGCATTTAGTGCATGACATGGGACCACTGAGAATGTGCCTAGGCAAGCCTCATGGAATTTTACAGTAAAACAGGAAGACCTGCCACAACTGAATTTATTATTTAATATATTAAATATTTATTAAATATTTATTTCTAACTTTAAGTAAAGTAAAAGAACTGCATAAAGCACAGTAAGCAAAGCAAAAACAATGTTTTCACAACTACTTTAAGGAAGAGTGCATTGAGAGTCTGCCCCCTGCCAAGAAACCAAAATTATATATCGATGTACACATCTTTGATTTTGCAGAAGTAGGATTCTGATGAGATAGAACCATCAATAGCAGTGACCTGCATAGGTAGGATGACAGAGTGTTATTTTAAAATTCTTAGTAAACAACTGTGTATGCTCATCTGTGTTGTATATGTGAAAAGAAACATCCATGTCTAAGATATAAAACAAGAGTTCTGTGGAAGCAGAAGCAGCCTCATCATGATCATATAATTATTTTTAAAAAGCTAAATTGCTTTTTTATTTACAAGGTGAGAGGACAATAAGGGATATCACAAACTGCTACTTTTTGAAGAACTTTAGCAATCAAGTGGAATGGTTTTTTAAAATTTGTATTAATTCCAGATTGAAATCCTGTATATCCAATTTTAGCCTCCTGCACATTTTTACAGCTGACTGTACAGCTGGAACTTCTGGAAATGAGAGCTTTTATTATGGAAATGCTGGCATAGTTTTAGCTGGGGTCGGCACACACAGCATACCGTAATGTGCTTTAAAACTTGAGATGGAGACCAGAAGTCTGAGGCTCAACAGTAGCAAACCCTGTATATATGAAACACAAGCCTACCCAAAAAAAGTCACACAAGACTGATGCTTCTGGCATAACTCTCTTCGATTTAAAGGTCAAAATGAACCTCACGGTGTTTGTTTAAAAAGATGGTAAGGACTTGCTTTGCATGCACAAGCTGAAATACTTGGAATAATAAAAGATATAGAAGAGCATAAGGAAACTCTGATATGTATGAAACTAAGTGATCAGTAAAATAATATTAGTTGTGTTAAAATTAATAAATGCTAGTATTTTGAAATCATGTTAATATTTTGGTTTGGTTACTGATAATCAGAAGCATATTCCTCAGCCAAAAAGTGACTACTGAAATGCCAAATCACTTTAATTTATTCATCTGTATAATTTTAAACTAACAGGTGAGACAGGCAGTGCTACACCAGTCTGATCAGGATGAAACAGTAGACTGATACTGCAGCAAATGATGTGAGAAAATGAGTTCTCTTGGCAAGGTCCATAAGGCAAGAGTAAAACAGCCTGATCATCTCACTAATGTGGATTTAAAATGAGAGTTCAGGATTATGAGCATAAAAAGTGTTGATTATCAGATAAATGGAGTCAGATGGAAAATGACGTCCTTCCTAATTTTTACTGTGCTTAATGGCAAGTGACTTGGCACACATTTAGTACACATGAATACAGTCCTTTCATTTTCTAGCTTTTCTTACTTCTCACTTTATTCCTTACCTTCCTATTTTTTATTCACCCTCTCCTATGCTTCTAAGCTCAATACAACTATTCAATACCTCTCACTCTCCTGGACACTTCAGACAGGATAAATTCACACTCTAAGCAGTGCATTAACTTGCCATCTCCAGACACACAAACACTTGCCTAGCTGGGGCTGTGCAAAACACTGGTGCTGTGTGGATGTGGACTAAATTTAGGAGGATAATCCTTGATCTCTCACACAGCTTTTACTGCTAGACATGTTTTCTTGTAATTCTGATGATATTTGTTGCAACTAATTATTGAACAGAACCATGGAGTGTCTGCTTCCAAATTCAGACATTGGCATTATGAAAATACGAGAAGTATGGAATACATTTTAAAATTCGATTAACTTTTCTGAAATTATTTAAAAATACGAATCTCAAAACATTCTTAAAGGAAAACCATCTGTCATTACTCAACATTGTTGCTGTCTATGTAAAATAAATGTGTGTTGATGAGGGTTTTTTTTCTACTCTAAGTTATTTTTAGAAATATTGAACATAATACTAGAAGGCAGCTGGAGCCAAAAACTCAGCAGTTATCAGTAGGACTAACAACAACCAAAACTCTTTCAAGGTTGGATGTACTTCATGTAAAATTGATTCTGTACCATGGATAAGTTTGGGGTTCTCTGCACATAGTCATCCAATGGGGACACCAGTGTTAACTGAACAAGTGGTTGATAACCTTCATTTTCCATGTTGCTAGACTCTGTGATGCAAAAAGTCTACAGTTCTATAGTCAGCTTTCTCTTTTTCCAAATACCCTCATCAGAACCACAATTCTGGCTCTGATTTGATCAGTTATTTCTTCAATAACATTAATCTCTATGCTTGTTCAGAACTTTTTATACCAACATGTATGTGCCTGTGTATGTTCTGCATTTCAAGTTCTGCACTGTGTAATTTAGAGCTCAGAAATGTATGTAGTATATTTCAGCCATCAGTTGTGTTCAAATCTCAAAGTGCTCCAGGCTTTCTTAATATTTTTAAGTGTGATTAATTATATGCTGAGTTTTATCTATTTTTTTGCTGGTTTTAAAGTATAGCACCTGTGGCAAGTACCATGGGGGCCTGGAACAGATACTATTTGGAATTATTTCTGTTACAGATGAGCCTTTTTCATTGGTTTATACACTCCCTTTTTGATAACCACTTCCCGGAATCTCCCAGCATCTATGAAATGCAGTTTAAAAAGAAATAGAAAATGCTGATGTAAAATGAAGGTTATGGTTTTATAGAAAGTACTAATACTGAAATGAATAAGTGTACAGATTAGAGGTTGCAGCTGAAACTCAGTATGAATCAGTATAAACAAAAAATGGAAGCCCACTCTTGTACACTGTAGCATAAGTTCTCACTAGGCAATACTTTAACAGTAAATAAAAAACCCAACAAAACTCCCTCCAACATCCTAAACCAGCATTTTTAAACTAAGTGTATAAAATTAGTACTATTCCTACAGATTTGAAAATAATGAGCATGGTATCTTTATCATGTCTTTATTATATCTCAAGAGAGATGAACAAGCAAAGAAGTCATGTGTAATTTATCCTGTAGAGAGAAATACTTTTAAGCAGTGGAGTTTTTAAACATGCAGAATGAAAATAAGGAAAAGGATATGAAGCTGAATTTTAAATGTCTTTTTATATAATGCACCAGTAAAATCAATGGTATTTGGCAAATGTGTGTATGTGTGCATGTGATTGGCTTAAATATATGTTCAGGTATTTGGGTGAAAAGTCTCATTTGTGTTTGCCAAAAGCTACACCAATCCCAGCTCAGGTAGGTGACAAAGATGGGGGAGCCAGATTTTCCAAGCCAGAAAACTGGGGCTTATTTTAGCCTGGCATAATTTCAAAAGTGACACTACATCAATGCAAAAAGAATGCTAAAGCAGTATTGCTAGAGTCAGCATCTCATCTTGGTTATTTCCAGTTGAAAACAAAGAAAGGGGAAGTAACTTACCAATTACCAGATTTTTGTGAGCTACCTTGTACACATTAATATTTGTAAGTGATCTTGTATGAAGACAGACTTTTTTCATGCTTTTGCAATATCTGGAAATATTACATATTTTCCAGTGGCTTTACTTATTTCATTGTCATGCAGAAAACGCATGTTTGCAAGATCTTCAGTTAGCTATCATGTACAGTTTCCAAAACATAAAGAGGCTTCCAGAGAAAAGGCAAGGAGATTTGAGAGAGAATGGATGAATCTCAGAAGAATCCCAAGCACTGTAAATAAGCCTTCTTTGAGCACTTACTCCATGCACACGCATACAACTGCTCATTCCTGCCAATTTGCAGGAAGGTATTGAGACCCCCAGTAAAGACTGGCTTAATTGCTGGAAATATGTTCATTGTATTAATACAAGAGTTAGAAACTGCTCTCCAGACTGCTTTGAAGACAGTGAACCAGACACATAGCTGAATGCATGCAGGTCTATAGATTTTGAATGAGTGTACTTCCTCCTTGAATCAATAATGTATGATTAATGTTTTGTGTTCCTCAAGAATTCAGAAAATCAGATAGAATTTTAATCCCAGCTCTTATTTATTTAGAATCTCATTTATCATATCTGAAGTTAATTTCGCTATTTTTTTTTCAGTCACTAAGGAAAAAAAAAGTGTTCTGGTAAGAAGTGAGGCATATTAAATTATTTTCAAATTTTAAATGTAGCTAGCTTATCTTTAAATGTAAAGATATTTATATTATATAAAATATTTTGTTATACAGATGAGATGGACTTGTCCTTATAGTTAATTGAGAAGTATTTATCATGCATTTTTAATAGATTTATAGAAAATCTGTTGAATAATAAAAGAGAAATACTTCTACAATGCCAAGCTTCTGAGCAGTTTTTAAATCATAATTTATTTAACCTACCACCTCAAAGTGTTACTTCATCAACTGGAAAACCCCTGATCTCAGTTATCCTGAGCTTGGGATACAAGGGAGACTATCCAGTGACAGGTTAATATTAAGAGAAAGCTCAAAAACTGACATTTTATCAACTATCAATGTTAAAAAATGGTTTGATGGTATTGGGTGTGCAGTAGTTCCTCTTGCCTTTAGGATTATTTCAGTATCAGAACTTAATATCATAGTATAAAAAGTATTTTAGAGCCTCTTGAGCAGTTCCTAAAATTCATGCTTTCAAGTATGGTGTCAAAGTGAAAGACATTTCATTTTATTTTACTTTTTTTAACTTCAGACCTCTTGTAGTCAGTTCCAAAGAATGAATGTCTGCTTGCAGCTGGAGCGCATTATGTGATTCCTGGAGTCCATTGTCTACTTAATTTTATTTAAATAATGTTGAAAAATTCAGTTTCTAGTTTTTCAGAAAGCTTTGCAATGCAGACTGGAGCACAGTAAATGGGAAACTTGCTTAAATTACATTGAAACTTCCGTCTCTAAGACTGCTTAGGTACACAAAGTGCATCTTTTGAGACAGTCCTTCCCCTTTGCAGAGTAAACCCATACCACTTTTAATCTGTTACGCATATTTTATTTGTTAGTCTGATTTATACATTCCCATAGGAGGACTTTCTTCTAGGATAAGAAACTTTTGAGTTTTGTAGAATTGGTCTATGGTTTCCAAGTTATCCATATTTCTATTTATATATGTTCTTCACTATGCTGTTGCCTGTGTGTCATGGGTTGACACTGGCTGGATGCCAGGCACCCACTAAAGCTGCTCCCACTCCCCTCCTGCAGCTGTACAGGGGAGAGAAAATATAACAAAGGGCTTATGAGTTGGGGTAAGGAACACAAGAGATCACTCATTGAATACCATCACGGGCAAAACAGGGTCTAATTAGAGACATTAATTGAATTTATTGCTGACAAAATCAAAGCAGGATAATGAGTAGTAAAATAAAACCTTCAAAACACCTTCCCCCAACCCTTCCCTCCTTCCCAGTTCTACCTCGATCTCCAGTGGCATTATGAGAGAGGGAATGGGGGTTATGGGCAGTTCCTCACACATTGTTTCTCCACCTGTTCAGGGAGAGGAGTCCTTCCTGTTCTTCAT
>VZRQ01006185.1:1526038-1569841 GCA_013397975.1 Machaerirhynchus nigripectus
CAAAACTGCTGCAGCATGGGTCACTTTTCCACGGGGGCAGTCCTTCAAGGATAGGTTGCTCCAGTGTGGGGTCCTCTCTCCACTGGTCTCCCATGGGGTCACAGCTTCCTCTCAGGCATCCACCTGCTCTGGGGTGGGTCTCTTCCAGGGGCCACATCTGCATCCTTGTGGACCTCCATGGGCTGCAGGGGTACAGCTGCTTTACCATGGTCTGCACCAGGGGCTGCAGGAATCTCAGCTCTGGAACCAGAAGCACCTCCTCTCCCTCCTTCTCCACTGACCTTGGTGTTTGCAGAGTTGTTCCTCTCACTTATTATCACCCCCCTCTTCTCTGGCTCCAATTACATCTGTGCAATACTGTTTTTTCTTTCTTCTTCTTAAATATATTACCACAGAGGCATTTATACCATAATTGGCCCAGCCCTGACCAGCGCATCCATCTCTACAGCTGCCAGGAACTGGCTCTGCTGGACATGGAAGAAGCTTCTGGAACCTTCTCACAGAAGCCATCCCTGTAGCCCCCCCCATTTACCAAAGCTTGGCCATGCAAAACCAATACACTGTGGTACTGATGTTGATAACATGTATGCAACTGGAAAGGAGGTGTCTGGGGCTAAGGTCAAGCCCTAAAAGTCACTGGAAAACACTGTGTCAGTGATACAACAGCCACTCAATTAGCAACAACATTTGGTTTTTTACCTTTATTTCAGGCAGTGTGAAAAGCATTTTTTTGAATTGTAGTTAAAAGGTGCAATGGTTCCTTGAATGAAATAATTCTTTTGTTGATAGCATCCAAACTGGTATATGACTGAAAGAAATACACACCAGAAAGAGCTACTTTTCCAGGGTGAAAGACATGCTTTCTAAAATGTTAATCGAGATTACATTATTTTTTTCAATGGGCCATAGTTAGTTCTACGAGAGGAAAAGATCTGCAGCAAATAGCCAGTATCCCAGATTACAGATCAAATCTGATTAGCTCTGAGTAATTACTTTGAAATCCTTCTTGGGTTTTATCCATTTGGAAGGAGTTTTCATTGCTCTTTGACTATTCATAAATGGGAAAAGAAAGGTGATTTTACTTGAAATGAACTTTGTTTAAGAGTAGAAAGTAAACTGGAAAATCTACACAGTTTGTCAGCAGTGCTCACGATAATGCTTTTGCAACTCTCACAGAATAATTATCAACATCCCCTTTCTTCCTCCCTACTCCCATTATGTGAAAATGAATATTAAGAAATATTGTGTGCATTCCTTTTATTTAAAATGACATAAAAATAAAAATCACTTAGATTTTCAGCATTCATCTTAAATGTTAAATGTTTCTCATACTTTTGTCCTTGATTTGGATAGCCACCCATAGGTAGCTCTTGCCTTCCGTGATGACACAAAACATCCCACATCCTATAAAATGTCTAATTCAAACATGTGAATTTTCCACAGATGGTATATACAATCCAGTCCCTTAATCAATACTCAGCCTGATATTCGAAGGCATCTAAGATACTACTGGATGCTAGTGGCCAGCAGCTGAATAAAATCCTTAGAGGTCAATGCAGATATGGTAGCCAGCAATTATGTGTCCTATACAGGTACAACTAGAATTAGGGTTCTTTAAATCTACCAGACTATACAGAAAGATTGTCCTGTATATGTTTGGAATTTGAATCTACAGTCTTTACTTGAATAAAATCCTCATCAAAATATGAATAGAAATATTTTTCTTTATTTTTTTACCCCATTTTATTGACATGGGCCAGAGAAATCCCAGACGTGTACAGACTGGTAGAATTCATTGCGAGCAGCCCTGTAGAGAAGGATTTGGGGATGAGAGGCTGGATATGAACCAGCAATGTGCACTTGCAGCCCAGAAAGGCAACCACATCCTGAACTGCATGGACAGAAGCATGACCAGCAGGTTGAGGGAGTCTGACTCTCTACCCTCATGACACTCCTCTAGGGTGCTGCGTCCAGCTCTGGGGTTCCCAACACAAGAAAGATGGGGGCCTATTGGAGTGGGTCCTGAGGAGAGCCATAGAGATGCTCAGAGGACTGGAACACCTCTCATGAACACAGACTGGGAGCTCTGCGATTGTTCAGCGTGGAAAAGAGAAGACTCCAGGGAGACCTCATTATGGCCTTCCAGTACTTTAAAAAGGCTTTTAAAAAGAGTGAAATAGAGCAAGGACGAATTTTTTTAAACTAAAAAGGAGAGATTTAGATTAAATATTAAGAATAAATTCTTTACTGAGAGCGTGGTGAGGCACTGGAACAGGTTGCCCAGAGAAGTTGTGGATGTTCTGTTCCTCAAGGTGTTTAAGGCCAGGTTGGATGGGGCTTTGAGCAACCTGGACTAGTAGAAGGTGTCCTTGCCCATGGGACAGGGCAGTTGGAAGCAGATGATCTTTAAAGTCTCTTCCAACCATTCTATAATTCTGCAATTTCATTATATCAGTGGATATAATGGATATATTTGAGGTTATGCTTCTATGCATAAAAGGAAAGTTGGGAACTCTCCACTGTGTAATAGTACCCTGTTTTTGGCTTTACTGTGTTATTTAGTGCTTCTGGGTGTCATGTACAAGCACTGCCTATGGAAATTTTTTAACTATATATATGTCAAACATTTAGTGCAATATTAAGCAAATAGAAAGCCTATTACTTTTTCAGAATAATTTGGTGTTTGCAAAAGGAAACTAATAGCCATGGTAGTTTGATTTGATAAGTTATAAGCAACTGTACAAGGAATAAGAGACATAATTCCACTAAAAATTAACTACGGAATCTTTTCCTTTGCTGGGTAAACCTGTGTTCTTCAATTTTTAGAAAAAATCTACAGGTTTTTTTGTTGTTGCTTCTGTGTAAAAAAAAAAGAATTAGTATCATCATTAAATTTGGGGTTTTTTTTAAATTTAATTCAAATTCCATGTTAAAATCAAATTAATATTTAAAATACCCCAAAATAATAGAAATTACTCCAAGAAAGGCAAGAAAGAGCCTTGCAACTTTTGGAATACTTTTTTATAAGTTTGCTTTTGAGAACTGCTTTAATCAACTTCTCTGTTCCTGACATAGCATCTTTGGAAGATAGAAAAAAGGAATTAAAATAATTTTTCCCATAAGACAAAGTCTCCTAGGAAAAAACATTGATAAAATGCATATTTGCTTTTACTTCTTTTTCTGGCCAACAAAATGACGTCTTGTGTTCTTTATTTAGAAATTCTCATATTGTTATTTCTTATGGAAATATGATTTGCCTGGTGAAAACCATGTGAGATAAGGCAGAGTATTTTCATATGCTACTAGTTTTCCAGACACTGTGATGTATGCTTTAACTACTGAAGACTGTGTTCATTAACTCCAGCTGGTGTAAATTTGCTTACATCTGATTATGTTAGGATGTCAGCTTCCACCTTTTGGGGGTTTGCACAGTATTCACCTATCTTTCACTACCATATGAGCAAGATTTAGCTCACAATTCCCCGAGCTCTTGTGAGACTCAGTAGAATTCAATCACAGGAGATCCAATCATTTGGAACAGTAAAACAGGTCAAAGTGCCACTTTGCTATCTGAATAATGTGCTAAGGATTTGTCTACCATTGCTAGTTTATTCCTTTGATATTCATCATCTTTATTGTATTTCCTTTCTTGAATAAAGTTACATTTATTTCATGACCTTTTGGAAATGTGGCATTAATAATAGTTGAAATGGTACCACCACAATATAGTAATGGTTTGATTACTGTTGAAATTCCACTTATTTTTAGTTCCTTTCTTCTAGAACTATTAAAGTCTTTTGTGCATAAGCTTTGCATAAATGAAAGTTAAGCTGCCATCAGTGATTGTCAGAATGTGGCTATAAATACCATCAGATGCATTTTTGGTTTATTTATATATATATTTTTAAATAAGAAACACACCATTTTCAAAGCAAAGGCCTTAACATTAAGGTGTAAAGAATTCAAGTAACGGGGTGAGCAAAGCATATTTTAAAAATATGTTTGACAGCGAAGACTTGTTTTTCCTTACCTGGTTTTCCTTACTTCCTACTTACATGTTACTTGGGAAATTATAGAATTTGCTTATTATCTAGGAGTTATTTTAACCCTATTGTTATTGAAGTTCTAGAAAGTATTTTCAATTGATTAGTATTGGAGTCACTGTGAATATAATTTCAAATAAGCTGCCTTTTAAAGATATATTCTTTATGAAATTATTAAGCAGGGATCCTGAGTCTTAGCACACTTTCTGGACTCTTTTGAATGTTTATAAACTGTGACTTAAAACTGCAGTAACAAACCCTCAGCACAAAACAGAAGAAATTCCAAAAGCAAAGTAAATCAGAGCAGTGATGGTCTAGTGAAGGTGGGGGTTTACGAAGAAGTCATGGTCAGAGAAGGGATGTCCCACATCTCAAAGCAGTCATTACAAAGAGAACTCGAGTCATAGAATATCCAAAGTTGAATGGGGCTCCCAAGGATCATCAAAGTTCAGGACACCCCCAAGAGTCACACCATGTGCCTGGGAGCATTGTACAAATCTTCTTGAAACTCTGGCAGGCTTGCACTCTGACCATTTTCTTGAGGAGTTCTGGGATCTGTTCTGTTAAACACCAACAGGCCCAATGACAGGCGAACACGACACAAAGGAACAAATGAAGAAGTGCACACACGCACACATAGACACACACACAAACATAGACATAGACATAGTCTGATTTTCCCTGGAATCTGCCCAGAGATAATGGCAGAATTGGACCAACAGTGGACCAATAGGACCAACAATCAAATCCTGAAAAAATATCTGGCTACATTTTAAGTCCTTGCAAATATTCTCTTCACTCACAAACTAGAACAGAAACCTACATCAAAATGCTGTGAAACCAGAATATTCAGGGGCAGTTCTGTACTTGAACTTCCCTGTCCATGTAATGAGTATTTTGAAATCTATCTTTGTATCAATTCATATCAAGGAGCTGCTAAGAATTTTATCTTCAAGTCCAGTTGAAAGCAATTTTGCTCACAAAAATAGTTCCATTTAAGTAATTTGGATGAATAAAGGTTGCAGCACCAGACTCCTAAAATGTGAACTTTTGCATTACTAAGCTCACTGAGAAAGATATAACATTCCTTTGAACACAATATTAACTGTTTTCCTCTTTTTCTCAATAATATAATGAAGTTCTTGTGTCTGTCATAATGTACCCAGTCTTTTAAGCACTCTTTGTGAGTAAAGGTCAGTGGCAGTAACTCAGTACAGAGCAGGAATGCTTTAAAGGATTTTTCCGGATGGTGGAAAATGGTCCCAGTGCACCTAATAAAATGCTAATTTAAAGAGAGAATCAAAAGATGTATACACACTTGCTTTCTTCGCATAATTCTTACTAGCTTCTCCATGCAGGAACAAATATACCTATGGTGAATATTTACTTTCTTTCTTTTCCATATGTAATATTTGTCTGCCGTTGGCCTTGGCTTCATGTTGGGGCAGAATTGTGTTAAGCAAAACAAAAAAGATAATATTCATCTCTGCTTGGCAACAGCAGAAAAGCTAGTGAAAAATGTATTCACCTTTGTCTGTAGAACAGTAGCAAGAACAAAATATATTTAAGTTTCTTCCTATGTAAGTTAATAAGGTCAGGATAAAAAAAAAAATTTCTTTGTCCCTGATTCTACAAATGGTAAGGACGAAATTACAGAAACCTCATTGATAAAGATCTGTATAAGAATGGCAAATCTAACACAGAAGAAAATTTTGAAGGCTGAAACTTTTGGCATTAACTAGTTTTGGACATTTGAAAATATTTTTCTCCCATCATCAACTATTAGGAAGATATTATTTCCCTGTCAAACATCATGATATTGGCTTGACAGGCTGGAGATCCTGGTATCCTAGTCTCCTGGAGATGTTCTGAAGATATATTTTTCAAAGTCAGTCTGAAGAGCCTTATTTGCCATGTCAGATGCAGTCAGATACAAGGACTGACTGAGTAATTTACTGTAGTTAATGAAAGAAATCTGTTTTTCTTCATGATTCTTTTTATACACAAGTCTTTGACAAGAAGACCGAAACCTACTACTTATACACAATGCAGATAGTTTTTTAGTTTGTGCAGTCATTTTGATTTTCCTCACAGCTGTACAAAACACCTGTACAGAGACTGCACAGGAAATCCTGTGCTTTCAGGAAGTAACACACTATGCCATTGGTGTGGCAGCAGCACAGCTACTTCAGTGTAGCTATATTTCCAGGTTTCTGAAAATCACATACTATTATATGTATTCCTATAATTCTCCAGGAGAAATTGCACAGACACAAAGGCCACAGAAAGTTTGATCTCTGAAAGCACTAAAACAAGGGGGGGAAGACAGCACATAGAAACAATCTCAATCAGGTCCTAACTATGGGACGGTGGTGTATATTTTTTCTTCAGATTGTAAACCAGTATTCAATATGGATTCCATTAAATCTAGAATTGGAAATATAACTAGAATTTGTTTATGTTTTACCTTACTGCTTCTCTAGAGTGTACCAATATTTGTCTGTAACCTTTAATAAAAAGGGGGCAAAATTATGATTCTGAGTTGGAATCTAATTTAAAAACATCTCAAACTTGCAAAGATAGACTTCATTATTTGGGTGGTTTTTTTTGTTTTGTTTTGGTTTTTTTTGTTTTGTTATTTTTGTTTGGTTGGTTTTTTTTGTTTGTTTGTTTTTGTTTTGGGGGTTTCTTGGTTTTTTTTTAGTTAATAAGTTTACTAAGGATATTATTTTCTTTGGTAAGATCATACTACTGAATATTGGCAAAGAAAAGGAAAAAAAGTTTATTGCACAAATATCTTCCTCAATCTATTATCTATATTTTTTTGTTTTGTTTTCATTAATTTTTATTGAAAATGATGGCTTTTATAAAAATATTTTTATAATTTTAAGCTTTTGAACATAGAACAGAAATGCTGACACAATGTAATAAACAGTGATAAAGAGATGTAATAATAATAAAGCTACAAAATCTATTGAAATAATGTCATATTCCACTAAGAAACCTAGTACGACATGGAGAACACTTTTAGTCATAGTAGATTGAGCTAATTTTCTTTTTTTCCATTGCATTTTAATTCCTCACGACAATATATTTTCTGTTTCTTACATTAAAACCAAAATAAATGAGTATTGCTATAAATTTAAGAGGCAAAAGCAGTGTTGAAGGTTACTCAGAGTATTTCCAATGTCTGAAATCTTCTGAAACTTTTAAATTTAAAATACTGTCAAGCCTCAAGTCAGAAATCATCTTAGTTAATAACATCTGTAGAATCAAATTCATCAAACAAGATGATCGTTTGATTATGAATATAAAAGATTTTATATCATGATTAATGAATAGGAAGTCCTTGCTGGCTGGTATCAGGACAAACAATTTGTTCTGAAGACTCTTGTAATTTTATCAGGAAAACTTTTTCACAGACAAAAATACTGAATCAATATAAACCAATTATGGCCCCATTTTGAGCGTATGCGTGAATGAGAGACTTATGTTGAAACCTCTTAGAAATTTAAGGATGAGTTTGTCTCTCTGCATGAAACTCCAGGTGAAATATACTGTAGCCCTGTGCATCTTTGCTTTAAAATTTGTGAGGATGATTCAATGCTTTGAAGTTCCAGGTTGACTGAAGGGGTTTTCTTTCTGCTTTCTTCTTTATTTATTGTCTGCATCTGCTAGCTGGACCCAGCCAGTACAAAGGTAAATTGGCTGATTGACAGCTACTTCAAGAACAAATTAAAGTTCCAAAATAGAGCATTACCTAAACCTAAAGAATGAAAATGCAATGCCACTTTAAAAACTAAACCTGAGGTTACTGTATTCATGTTGCTGCAGATAGGTAAGTCGCTACTTTAATAAGGAGTGAAACGATAATAAATTCAGGCAAGGTGATGAGAAACATTCGGCTGCTGAATTATGAATGTGAGAAGTCCCCACAGGGCAAAATTGTGAACTCAGAAAACACTAGGGTCATTCAAATAATGATTGTATATGTCTTGGGAAAATAATATACAAGAAAAGGATGAACCTCAGTGTGCTGCATGGCCTTTCTCATTCTCAGAATTCAAGCATCACAGCTGTCACGCTACAAAGTATGTTAAAAAGGAGAGATTATGTGCTGATGGTTGAGATCTCTTCATCCAAAACCCAGCTCCATGTGTGTCTAGTTGAAGAGCTTCTGTAACGTGATACCCACTGGGCCTAGTTGCAATTTAGTCTTTTCAGGAACTTTATTACCAAGCTCATTATTTACCTTTGAGTAAAATAGAAACAGCAATACACTCTACAAGAGATTCCAGTATAAGTGAAGACCAAGTGTCTTTAGGAGCAAACTGGCATTCTGTCACCAGTTCTGAAGGGCTGTAGGCTGTAGGAAGGCAACATTTCTAAAGAAGGAGTGATCGGCAAGATTGCCTGAACAAAGTGGTGAAAAGGCTATGCTAGAAACCCTTCTGTGATTAACACTCCTAAGAGCGCACAAAGAACTTTTCACCTTACAGCCTGTGCCTGACGATTTCCAAGATATTAGCTTACAATCGTAAGACAGGATCTCAAACTCAATAGTAGAAGAAGGTTATTAGACCCATCTAAGAAATCCTTGTATGTTGCTGTTGTACTGGGGACAGAGACAAATCACGACACAAGATTCAAGTCCAGGGAGAATAGAGCTAGAGCTTTTATTAATTAATTAAGTCCAGTTTTTATAAGTTGGTCCGCAAGATGGCAGGAGGCCATTGGTTCTTTGGCCAACCACCCCTCAAAGTCATTGGCCGAAACTCTACAACATCCATTCCAAAATATTTTCCCAATGTACCATAACAAACTTGGAAAACAAGCTGCAGGTGTTAGATAGAGAACTTGTTTACAAAACCCATCTCACTGTTTTTCAAAGCTTACGTGAGAAAAGCAGAGTTCTCACAGTATGCTGCAGAAAGCTGGAAAATTTCTCTGCTGAAAGATTTTCAGCATCCACACTTGTACACTTTAAGTTGTGCTTCATTGAAGCTACTCTAAGGAATGTGGAAGGTAGTTGTCTTTACATTACTGGAAGCACATTTTTGAAAATCCCTTTCTCTTAGGATTTATTTCTTAACTGGGATCGAAATGGTTTTAAAACTAATGTCAGATTTGTTCAAACTAAGACCAGAAATTAAAAACAATACAAAAAGCTCTTCCTTGCCAAAATTAAAAAAAAAAGTTTAAATATCTAGTGTTGAAATTCTGCAGCAGTTGTTTTGAGAGTTTTCAGTTTTGAAACTGGTATCTATTTCAAGTATATTTCTTTTTCCCACCACTGTGGGAATTTTTTAGTATTGTATTACCAAACAGAAATGACAAAATTGATATGACAGTTCATTGAAATTAAGATAATTAACAAATTCATGGAGTTTTTACAAGTTGTATTATTTCTAACCCAAAGCATGATTTCTCTTCTCTGCATTTAATTTCATCTGGGTTTAGGAGAAAGATTTGGTTCTCTTCAATAGCAATAAGAGTGAAATTGTAGTTTTTATTCACTTGTGCTAAGAAGCAGTGGATTTGGAGGGTATAATTTGTGGAGAAAGGAATGCAAATCAAGATGAAATTTGGATTTGCTATAAATATATGTTAGCTACTTGAAGCATTGGTGTATCCCATACAGAATAGTCTGAGTTGGAAGGGACCCACGTGGATCATCAAGCCCATCTCCCAAGAGAACGGCTTATACAGGGATCAAACTTATACCCTGGGCATTATTAGCCCTGAGCCCATTATTAACCAACTGAGCTAATATCTTATTTCACTACAATAATAGAGTTCAAACCCCAAAGGATTTCACATTATAAGTATGTATATTAGTATTTCATCATTATCCCTATGAGAAAACTACTTCAGAGGTAAATATTGTGACCATTTGGCAATGTGACACACAAAAATATAGGTAATAGCAAAATGCAGTGTCTATGAACAATTGTTCAAAATTCATTGGTTGTGCTGATCAAACATTTCTTCATCCATTTTCATTTGTTTTACAAATGTTTGCAGGTTTATGTTCACTCAAATGTTTAAGAAATTACTGGGTTTTGTAGGTATACACATATTCATGTGACAGCTGGCTGTGAAAAAATGACAGAACTTGCTTGTATTATTAAAATTTTTTCCATTAGGAAAAGACTAGCTTAGAGACTGGCAACATAGAAAGAGGTGAGTGTCTCTGTAACCAGTCAGAAGTGGCAACATCAGACTTTCAAACAATAGTGAATGGTATATAAGGATCATTCCAGACAGTTTATGCATGATACAGCTAGCATGCTAATTGAGTATTGGAATAACAGCATAACTTTAATTGACTATGATATACAATAGCTGTATGCCTGGCAAAGCTGGAATCAAGATGTTTTCTGAGGAGTTTTTTTATGTCTTTATCAGTTTTGGGCCTCCTATTATAGTTTAATATGCTTTCAGATGATAATGGTGGGGGTCTTTTTTTTTTTTTTTTCTTTTTCTCTTTTTTTTTTTCTTTTTCTTTCTTTTTCTAATGGAGAATATTTTGGTAATAAATCCATGTGTGCTGTAATAAATTATTTCATACTTGTCTTTGATTCATAGAATTTTTTTAATAATATGCCATTATTGACAGAGCTAGTTGGAATTTCAGTAAGCAGTAACTTTTCTGAAATTCTTTTCAGAAGCAGTAATTTTCCAGGATGCAGTCATTGGGAAGTTTCTCAGAAACAAGAGACATAATCTCCGAAAGAACTGGTGCCTGAAATGTATGCTACAACCTAATGGCTGTAGCATTCAGTCTCTGAGAAGGATAACACACTTGCTCCGAAAAAAATATAAGAGAAAAAAAATCACTTGACCTGAAAAGACCAGACTTTTAAAAGATATGAAGCCAAAATGAAAAGGTTTTTTATTGATAGACTGAAAGGAAGATTTTATTTATTTTCATTTTAAATACAGGCTCTAACTGTCCTTTGGATGTCCTGGTGGTTTCTGAGATGGCTTCTAAAGCATTTGTAAGAGCAGTAAGGAAATGGTCTGGAAATGCTGGTATTTCAGTCTCACCTTATATATTTTATAGCACTTTGAAATATAATTGTCTAGGAAAAGTCTTCCTTTCAAGTTATATGAAAAGCTGTTTGCATCTGAATTAATCTGTCCCAATCAGACTAACTGGAAAAGGTTTTCAACATTTTTAAATGCCTGCTTTAATTTAGCTCTGAAGAGTGAGACCTCTGAGGGCTGTATAATGGTTTGTCAGGTATGATCCGTGTAATTGTTGTTTTCTTTATTACACTCACATAGTAATATGTTTTTGTTTGAAATTTTAAGAGGTTATTTTTTAACTTGGTTGAACAGCTAGAATGCTTCTTCAGCTAATGATGTATTTGGTCTGCAATTTGCTTTTTATATTGGATTCAGATTTTTGGCTTGGCTGCATTGCTTAGACTCTAGGGTAAAGAGTTTTGTCATACAAGTCTAAATCAGCTAATTTTATGTGTTTTTCTGTGGTTTTAAGAAAAGGCACTATATTTAGCTCATCTTCAAAATATATATCTATTATATGTATACCTCAAAATATGTAGTACATTTTCATGTATGTATTTTATATAAATATTTGGCTAAATATTTGGATCACATCCTAACCCTTGAGAAAAATATTTACCTTACAGCCTTGTTTACATCAACATTAAACATGTTCAGAACAAAGATTGTAGCAGACTAATTTTACTTGCTCTCTAGGAAAGAGTTAATGTTTTTTGTCTTGATCTTGATAGAGCTTCTTTGCTATGTCAGTAATAGGTTCTAGACTTTAACAATTCTTTATTGACCTCATAGTATCACTTATTGCATGCATTTTTGTGACAGGCTGCTACTCCATCTATTTTTGTTCACCATAGACATTGATGATATATAGCCTTCAGTAGTCCCAAAACCACAAAATTTCTTTCTTTCCTCTCAGTGATGCACAGATTTTCTTTTAGTCCCTAGTCCTGACATGAGGTCTTGAATGATCTCCAAGCAACCCTTTAAACCTTTACCTGCACTTAACCTATAGTGTTAAAGCTTCAAGTCTTGCTAAATTTTGTCCTTGTTTCTTTAAATGCATTTCAGAATATTTGGGTTAGAAGTGGTCTACCAGAAAGAAAAAAAAGCTTGCATTCTCACGAATGATTGCTGCCCGATTCCCAGAAAAATATTTCACATCCAAAACACATGCATAGACCAAGCAAACTTTGAAAGAAATCACCCACAAGTGATGATGTTTAAACAAACTACCTCAAGGAAATGATTGATTTGATACTCAGCCAACTCTCGTTGTTTCAGTGTTGAAACAGGACACATACTGCCCCACCTTGGACCTGCAGTGAAAGATGCTGGTAACATAACCTCGGGCAAGATCATATAGCCCTAGTCAGGAGAACAGAAGTTTACTATCTGTGTAGAAGCACAAAGCTAAGGCAGCTGCCCAGAAGATACGTTTCACAAAGTCAGAGAAAACCAACTGAAAAAAAATGCAGCTTACAGAACCGAATATTGTAATGAATATTATTTGTGCAGTCTGAAGTCCTTGAGGTTTACTACAATTTTTATCCAGTTGTGTAAAATACCATTCCAGGAACAACCAATGTTATTTAATTTATAAACATATTAGTGGGTGTTAATAATAGCTTTAACCAGGTATATCCATGGCACTGAAAAATACTAACCATTTTAAGGCTGTCAGCAACAGGCTTTTTAGCAAAGTAGGTGGATTGCAAGTAACTGTCAGGTGTTTTGAGACAATAAATATACTTTTAAAGTCCATTTTTCTCACTCTGTTGCAGTTTATGTTCCATGTAGCCTATAGGCACAAGAACTTCATTGTTCTGTTGAAAACTTGCTTGTCATGTTATCTTTTTTTTTTGTTTCCCTAAATGAAAGTAATTGACCATATTTAATGTAGCTTTTGGCCACAAATATGGCGATAAATATCTTTCACTTTTGCACTACAGGACTATAACACACTCCATCTACTAGGTCCCACCAAAGAAAACAAATATAGCTATTGAGAAAAGAACATAAAATTTCTGTAGCAGTAGCTGTGAGCACTGTCTTGTTCTGTGGTACAGAGTTTCTCTTTAAAGTTCACAGTAGATTTATATTTGTCACTTAGTAGTATTTTCCTCCTACAGGTTTCTAAAGAATATTTTTCCTCTAAAAGAAATGCACAGTATCATCTAAGAACAGTCTTTTTTTTTAGACATATTTAATAACAATTTATTAAAATTTCAGTTTTGAACCCCTGTGTACTTTGGCTATGTCATTTATGTGGTGATTATTGTTATATTTCAAGATTTGTTTATTTATTTTATTTTTTCAAGCAATTTTTAGACCTTGCTATTTTTCTGGATCAAATTCCTCTACTCATCTTTCTAAAGGTCTTGGGTTTTGTAATTTGATTTATGTGGTAACCTTGAAACAAGGAGAGACATTAATAAACTGTTCTGTTTTAATGAATGGCTTGTCAGGTACTGGTTGACTACTTCAGTGGCCAGGAACTCTCTTCCTCCAGGCACTGTTTAGAAGGGCAAGGCTTCGGGCTCTCAGTCATGTCTGTGCCTAGCCTCATTCAATATTCAACAGCTGTCAAGAACAGCATTGGTTTGAAGGACTTATTTGATTAGTAATGGCTTTGATGTTTCTGTACTTCTCTTAAAATTGCTTTTAACGTTTTAGGTTCAGGGAGGAAGACTTGGCATGGATTGGAAATACTGAAACTGGCTGAATGCTTGCCGTCAGCTCTCTAGGTCAGAAATACATGATGCGTATGTAGGCACAGGAATAACACACTCAGGTCCTTCAAAGACAAATGTCTCCTTATCCGCTTGATAATTCCTGAAACAATGCTTTATTTTATCTAGACTTTCATTTATTATGCCTTTCTCCTGCTGACTTGGCTCCCAGAAGTTAGGTGGAGGTTGTGAGTGGCATCTGCGTAGCTTACACCACCTCTTGTTTTGTTGTAAAGCAGGAGACCCCATACACTGTTAGGACAAACAAACTTGCCTAAAAAATCCAGTACCTCTACTTTCACCTCCTTCTGTGGATTGGATAACAAAGCAAGCTTAGAGTGTGTAACTTCATGTTACATATTTGCATCAGCTCTGGAAAACATCTCCCTAAAGCAGAATCATTCCCTGAGCACCCCTCCTCTCAAGTAATATAGTACGACTTTAGGTCACTCAAAAAACCAGATTTGAGTTGAGTGTCATCAAAAATCATGGATTAACTTTCCTTAATTTATGACTTCCTACCACTACTCTAATTTATTTTTTTTTTTGAGTTTTGGTGTTTGTGGGGGTTACTTGGGGCTTTTATTCCTCCCTACAAGAGCTAAAGGCTACAGTGTTTGTTATACCCAGCTGTAGAAGGCAGTGGTACAACTCTGGCTGCAACATCTAAACATTTCAGAAAATAGTACCTAAATATTTCTAGTTTTCAATCTTGTTCTTGCTGGAAATCATTTTAAAAAAATAAAATAGACAAAACCACGAAAAACCTGGAATCCTTGCACACATCAGTATTGCTTATCTGCACTTACAGGTTCATTCTTAACCTTGTGTTCATTGGTGCATGAAATGTTTCTGATCCCCTTTTTGACTGTTGTGATTTGTTTGCTCTTTTTCTGTAAATTTGAATATCTGATTTTTTAGTCAACAATGCTGTTTTCCAAGGCCATCTGTCTGGCAGATTTGTTCTGAAAAGAAAATTGAAATTATTTGCATGTCATGTGCAATTGTCTGCAATATCCGCTCTTTTTTTTTCCAAAACATCCTGAAAAATATAAACTGCATGCATGCACAAATTATTAAATGCAGGGACAACTGAATATAGTGAGTTGTCGCTGAAATAAGCTGGAAATTTTACTCCTGTGGTCAGAGAAAAGTGAGCTGAGTTTTATTATCCTGAAACTCGGTCCCTATTAATGAATTGTGCTTACTAAGCAGGTTTTCACAAGTTGCTTTTAGAGTGTCACACACAGTCAAAGGATCCTTGTATTTTATTTTTATTATTATTGTAGTTTTTGCTGCTATTGTTTTATTGTGATTCCACTCTAACAGATTTCATACACACATACTTGGAGTTAGTATTAGCTGGAGTTCTACTTTGTTTTAAAGTCGACATTAAATTCAGTCAAATACACATTAGATGATAGCTGTGGCAGTGGAAGAAGTTCTTGAATTGCACAGAGATGAATTCTGAAATGGAGGAGCTGGATATAATAACATGACCATTGCTTGGGAAATAAGCAGTAGTTATTAATATAGAGATTTCTCTGAGCTGTAGATCTATTTGAGATAATCTCAAAAAATTTGGAAAAGAACATTTGCTGTGTGTGACAGCAGTTTCTCTTTAGAGCATAGAGCAAGGAAGAGATGGAACAATCTCAGTGCAGCACACACATCTGACACATACATTCACAGAACTACCCTTCTGAGTAGATTCTATGGTCAGACCAAGACACTTAAATCCTAGTGATAGTGCTCAACTATTAGTTGTATATAATTATTTTGTGTTTGATATTGTATATTACATCAGACTGTAATTAATTAATTAAGTAATTACTGTAATAGCCAAACAAATCACCAAAAATATGATTAGGAATTCTGGGGAAAGCTTCTAACACCTCTGTGATTTGTTTAATTTCTATGTCTTTTGACCTTGGCCATCTGACATTTTTACAAAAGAAGGATTAAAAGATGGAAAAAAAGTAACTTTTTAACAACAAAAAGAATGCTTTTAAAACCAATTTAATGACAGTTTTTGCCTGGAATTTCTCTTCAGTGTGTTAGGTTTACATTTTACTAACCATTATGCTTTTGGTGTTCAGACTCTGTCTCCTATTCAGAATGTGCAGCTAGGTGACTGGTCTACTAATTTATATGGCCTATTTGAGGCTGATCTGTTCTGAATATACCTTGTGTTCATTCAGTATAAAGAAAAAATATACACATTTCTGTTAATCATAGATTTAAGACCAGAACCCCTTTGGTTGGAAACCCCCTGAAATGACTTGTTTTGAATAAGATTTTCTTTCCATCAACTACAAGATTATCATGCTTCATGATTTTTGGATTTGATTAATTTTTATTTTAGAGTCCACTTGTCCAAAGTATTAGAATTAACAAGCAAAAATTTAATGTGTATGCTACCATTTCTTCTACCCTGAACTTTGAGTTTACCTTTCTACCAGTATGGACTCCGGTTTGACATCAAGTTGGTTTTAGCAACTATAATTCCACATAGAACAGAAAATAGGCAGGGAAATATAGAGCAGTCTATCTCACTATTGAATTCTGTTAACTGACCCGATAAAAAGCACCATCAGATCTAGAGAAAAATCTAAGATGTTGTGTGTCTCTCTCTGTATACACAGATAGATATATATTTATAGTTTAAAACAAGTAAAACCAAAGGGACATAGTGATGTATTCATTCAAGCTGGCAGTAATAAGTGAACTGGGAGCAGCGAGAGATTGTTAAGTACACTTTGGGAAACATTGTGCTGAAGGAGATCAGAATCATTAGGAAAAAGGGGAGCTGGGGACAGTCTATTTTACAACCAAGTAGTATGGAACTAAAAAATAGGTGATGGCTGTCAGGTTGATAGTTCTGTGGGGATTTTTGGTATATATATGTATGTGTGTGTATATATATATATATGTGTGTGTGTGTGTATATATATATACTTATATATATATATATACACATATATATATATATGTACATTTCTTCTTTTTCCAGACCCAGACAGAATAAAGTTTGATACTATAAAAGAGCCTTTGAGCAAAACTGCAGTGAAAACTGTAAATGGTAATAAACCAGTAAAATACCACGACATGGCTGAGATCAACATTGCTCAGTTCTTTTGTTGTTCTGCTGTGGTTTTCAATATCCATCCGAGTGTGATTGATTCTTAGCTGGGGATTGAAGTTTACACATACTACCAAAATAACACAGACCTGAGTCAGTAAGCATTTACACCCTATTTCCATCCAAGTGTGCCTTGATAATACAACTGAGGTAGAAGAACACTACAACACACTGTCTCTCTTCTGGGATTCCTGATTGCTTCTTCACACTCACATTAAAAAGAAGCTTTTCTGGAGAATGTCCAGAAGTACTATGGCAGAAGAAACTTGGTCTAGAGCCAGATGCTTTCCTTCTTTGCCTCTATGGACAGAGGCAAGTAAATACAAGGCCTGAAACATGAATGAAATGAGGAAGGAACATAGATTTTTGTGCCCTGACTTTTCATTTCATTCTGGTAATCTAGCAGAAAATAAACAGTGCTCCAGAGAGTTTTTTTTTTGTGGTTGAGCAGATATTTGAGTTAAAAAATGACCATCCCCTGATCACAGTAATTAAGCCCTTTGCCACTCATTAACCTGATTTTTTCAGGTTGAGAGATCATGGGTCTGTTTGTCTCCCATAGGTCACAGCCATCCAGGAGTCTCAGAGACTTTGTGCAATAGCGGAGATCAGAGGGTCATTGACACATCTCTCAGAATTCAGACTGCTCATCTTTTTGAATACAGCATTTTTTTGAAAGGGTGTTAGTTTTTAGATTATCTGAACCCCACATTTTGTTGAAAATAGTAGAGTATTCAACAATAGGTTAATCATGAAACAAATCAATTGATTAATTTTGTAGTTCCTTTTATGCAAGAGGAACCTTCATGATACACTGTTATTTCTTGTGATTACATGTGTGGACAGCAGTATAGAGGTCAAAGAAAACCAAACAGGTGTAGAATCTTAAGATTTAGTTTTCCATATGAAGATAGTGGTGGTTTCAGCTTTTAGTTAAAACTTCTGCTGAGCTTCTAGTTAGATTTCTTACCTCTTCTTGAGTCTTAGTCAGATAGATAAGGAGTAATTTAGGCTACGTATCTATTCTTATTTAGGCTAATATTGTTTTAAAGGGATGTCCACATTTTTACTACAGCCAACAAATTGACAACGACAGGATCTTTTGCAAATCAGAGTAGCGCCATTTTAGTCATTACAGTAGCATTGACTGTCCCCAGCAGTAACAGCATAGAATCACAGAATCATTAAAGTTGGAAAAGACCTCTAAGATCATCAAAGCTAACCATTAATTTAACACTGTCATCTTCACCACTAAACCATATCCCAAAGTGCCACTTCTACACATTTTCGAATACTTGCAAGGATGGTTATTCCCTGGGAATCTTTTTTCAGTGCCTGACCACCTTTTCAGTGAAGAAATTTTCCCTAATACCTAATCTAAACCTTCCTTGTCACAACTTCAGGCCATTTCCTGTAGTCTTGTCACTTGTTCTGTGGGAAAAGAGACTGGCACCCACATCTCTACAACCTCCTTTCAGGTAGTTGTAGAGAATGATAAGGTCCCCTCTGAACCTCTTCTTCTTCAGGTTGAACACCCCCAGCTCCCTTAGCCACTCCTCATAATAATTGTTCTCTAGTCCTGTCACTATTTTCATTGCCCTTGGTCTTAAATATTGCCTAAGTAATAATTACCTATAATATGCAATTATTCCCTAATTCCTTAGGAAAGATTTGCCTAGGCACAGAAAAATTCACATATGCATGTACAAAAAATCTTGAGGTCTTAGGGCTGGAGTGAATCAACTGAATTTTTAAGAGGAACTCAGAACATACACAATTACAGAGGTCCCCCCACAAGTGGTGCATGCATGCACATTAGAAGTTATTTGACCAAATCTGATCCAGTAGTGTTAATGGAAAGCATAATAAATAAACTATGTGAGGTACTGACACAATGTGTCCCAGAGGTTGCCGGTGCCAGCATCTACAGTGGGCCTGTATGCATATTGGGTGATGTTTTCCATGTCTGCTCGCAAATCTCTAATATCACCTCAAGTGATCTCCGGTAATGACATGTGTCTCTAAGGATATTTGAAATGTGTCTAAGAGCAACTGTAGAAGATTTTGCTCAGGTAAATGCTTTCCTTCTATAGAAATTCTTATCTAGGTGAAGTCTTAAGAATCTGATGAAAAAGTGGACATACCCCAGAAATATGACTGAGATGTTGCTTGCAATTTTGATGACACATAATGAATAAAAAAGACAGAAAAACAACAGTATGAATAAGTTTAATCTTCCATGCATGGCTCTGAGTTCCCAAGTCCAATGATTTATTTGCAATTCCTGCTAGGTTGATACATTTCTATAATACTATTCTTGTTAAAATGTGGTTTATAATGCTGTTACTGATATCTCCCTTTTTGCATTTAGCAGAAGGGATGCGCTTGCTCAGAGCTTCACTGGCATTGGGCATATTATGTAAGTCACTTGGGAAGTATTTCATGCACTCATTACACTTTATCAGCACGAAAGGAAGCACAGAGAATCAAAACAAAAGATTTCACACAGAGCAATAGAAAACAAGATGTGCTCTGTAGAATATTCATGAAAGGCTTGCACTATAGCTGAGAGGTATCTGAAGATAGAAGATACTGTGATAGCATACACATTTCTCAGTCTTTAAAATTGCATAAGCCCCCAGGTACAATTACTCATAGCCTTGCACAGCCTCATTCAGTAGTCTTGAAGCATTAAACACTTGTTTATAAAAGACAGAATTCCCTGGGCTTCAGTGATTGTTCTTATGATGCCTTGAAGACAGTGCTAACCATTTAGATTAGTAATACTTGGAGCTCTGTACAAGACAGCTGCATATTTTCTGTGACACACAGCTGTAGGAAACAAAATATCATTGATGAAAACAAGTTAGAAGAACAAAGAGTTTATTGTAGCCCACATGATGGCTTCAGCTTTGATTCAGCAGTGTTTGAGACACAGGAGAACAATTTTATGAGCTTGAGCAGAGCCAAAGTGCAATGGTGGAAATTGGTGTAGGAGTCTTTTATGTGTCTTATTTCACTGACATCAAAAGTGACTGAAAATGAAAAAGAGAGGAGAGGGTTATAATAAGATGCACATGTTAATATTCACTTACTAAATTCTGCTTAAAATCTTGTAATCTCAAAGCTAATTTAATCCAATTGCCTTTTAGCTACAATCTCTTGCTCCAACATCCAAATATAATGACTTTTTAATACAACTTGCACGGTTCTATATCCAAAGTTGGATTTAGTCATGCAATTTATTCAATCAGAACCAACATATTTTGTAATTAAGTCTCACACCTGCACAATCTCTATAGTAATATATTAATAAGTCTACCTTAAACGTAGAGGAAAGGGAATTTTAGAGAAGATACAACTGTAAACTGCAATTATATTGAGTAAAGCATAGCATAGGTATGCCATATCTCTGCATTCCATTATTTTGGTATTTCATCATAGGCTGGGAGAATTTTTTTTATTATTATTATTTTTCATATGGTGTTCTAGTAGCAAAGACAAAACTAAAGACTAAAGTTTGAAATTAAACTTCTGGAAAATTAATGTGCATTATTGAGTATATATAGACTGTAGACATTATAAAATTGCCTGAAGAACACACTGTAAAAACATGAAATACAGCAAAGCAGAAAATGTCACTTTTGTCACTGGTGATTAAATTGGCAACTCTAATATGTAAACCCAAGATTTTTCATATAATTAATGGTGATTTTTGAATTTTGAAATGGAAGGAGTTTGTGGATATTAAGAGAGTGAGAATTTATTCTTAAAAAATTAGGTGGGAGCTTAATTAATTTCCAAGTATTTAATTTTTTTTTTAGCTCTCATTTTTAGATAACATTCTCCTGCCTGCCAGACAAGAAGCTGCAGAAAGGCCTAATCTAAAAATTCCTTCTCAACTGACAGCATTCTCTCACTGCTTTACCACCCACTACAAAATATCATCCATAGGAACTGCTGATTCTTAACCGTATACTCTGCACATTGGTGTAAACTTCCTATTTTTCATCTCCATGGGCTGCTTTACAGACCAGGAAGGTTTTGGAGTTTTTTGACAGCCAAAAAAGTCATGTAATGGTGTGGGAAATACTCGCAAATGTAGCCAACCAGTTAAATACACGGATTTGGTCTGATTTGAAAACAATTATGGTAAACATATGTGTGTATTTTTGCACACTAGTCATTTTTCCTGCTTGATTGCTCATTTGCTCTCCTTAATTTTACACCTCATTTTGCTTTTGAAATGTGGCTTTGGAGTAGGGGAGAATATGCATATTTTCTGAAGCAATTTGATAAGTCTGCAGGAACCTATGGAAGGTCAAGTTCTCACAATTCCTAAACTTGCCACTAATGAGACAAAGGTTGATCCGAAGCTGTGTATCACTTGGAAATCAGAACACAAAGCACCTGATATACTTTCTCCTTGAAAACCACAGGTAAAAATATGCTTTTAGGTGGAACTAGGTTTTATTTAAAGCTTGAAACCTGATTTGTGGTTGACTGTACTCATCTCTAAATGCTTGTGTGGTAAATGCCTCCTAGTAAAAATTGCTGTGTGGCTTATATCGTAACTTGATATTTAATCAAGTTATGCAAAAAAAGTTTCTATAGTTCTGCTTTATGTGCGAGAAAGAAAATGCATCTCTAATGATACTGAGATACTATCACAACTCTTTAGCATTGAGCCATTTCGTCTGTGCCCCTTTTAGCAGGAAGAGAGGATTGGAAAATCACTTTAGAGAGTTTCATGCACAAATAAGCATTGTAGAAATTGTATAGTAAGAGGAAAGTGGAGACAAAAGGAACTCAGAAAGTCAGGTTGAATCAAAATGTAAACTAGGACTAACATCTCTGTAGCACAAATTTTGTGTTCTGGATTTATCTTATAACTATAAAAGATTTGGGTTAATAGAAAACCATGAGGAAGGATAAAAAGCTATAATACTTATACGAGGAGAAAGGGAAAAGATTAAAGTGATCACAGGGAGACTGAAGGGGTTGTTTACTGTGGAGAAACTAGATAGGAGAGTAAGAAAGAGAGACCAAAAAGAAAAGCCTGTCCACAAAGAGAAAACCACAAATTCAAGAAATCAGGTGTCCTGACATATTGTGTCCTAGGAAAGTTTTCCAGCAGCTCCCTTTACGCCTTCCATTGCCTCCCACTTTTGGCTTTCTCTTGGAAGTGGAGGGAAGCCTGACTACCTTGATGGCTTCATCCATGAAATGTTTCCCTCCCTTGGTGTGGTGTCGTATTTCCCGTTCTTACTAAACTGCCTGCCCTGTCCACATGGCTCTCCCTGCCCTTATTCCTGACCACTCTCTTGAGTTCTCCCTATTGGTCTCCTGGTACCCCAACTTCACCCAGGTAGTCCATGTGCTCTCTCCGCCCCCCTCATCCCCAGATAAACCAAGGGTCGAGGCCGTGGGACACTCTCTCCACATTGGGGTAGCGCTCTCGGCACCGGGGCAGAAGCTCTCTCTGCCTTGGGGCAGCCCCTTTCTGCTTGGCCTGGCCATGCCATGTGCTGGCTCCCAACCTCTGGGAGCCAGCACATGGGCCAGCCCTAGGCTCCTGGGGGCCGTGGAATAAAGACCTTCTCCATGCAAAGAGCCTTCTCACGTCCTTTGTCACCCATCTGGTTGCGGAGCCACCCCTGGTCAGAGCAACGCTCTCTGAGCAGGCTGTGGCATGCCACACCACCGCAAGAAACTACAGACTGCAACACCTTACTATAAATTAATGGGAAGGTAAGTAAACAGAATTTGATATCCCAGAAAAATGTCCGTGTCCTTCCCATGCTAAATCTAAAGAAGTAAAGCACAATTCAAGTTTCCCCTATGCCAGACAGTGTGTGGGTTCACACTGCCTAAATAATTTTTTCTTAGAAAAAGAAACTTTCTTCTTTTGAATCTGAAATTTTTAAAAAAAGTCCTCCGGAAAACTAAAATTATTCAAGGCTAAGACAAGACATGCTCATTTTATCTTAATGCCTTTTGTTGAAGATTTGGTGAGGAATAACTGGTTTTGCTCGAAGTGACCTTGCAGCTGGGAATGTTAAGAAAGTTGGTGTGGGAAAAGTCCATTTTCTATGCCTACTGTTGTTTGTCCTCTGTCTGTTTTGAGAAGTAGAATTCCTGTGTAGAGATAACACACTCACATGGGCATGCTTGAGCTTCCTGCTAGGGGAGAGAGAGAGATCATTCAAGCACAGCCTTGTGACAAACTGCACGTGCAATTGATGTCTTGGGTCGGCAGTGATAGGATGAATTAAGCCTAAGGGAGCCTGTGGCCCTGTGTGTCTCTGCCACCCAGCATTGTCAGCAAGGTAATGAAATAAATCTATTCTGCATTTCAGCTGGGGTTTGGTGGTTGCCCTAGTTACCTATATATGTCAATTCACACACCTATATTTCTAAGGCCTGGTCTCAAGGATAAAAAAAACCAGTGTGAACACCTTTCAAAGGTTGTAAAAATGTTTGTTTAGTTTCAGCATAAAATATCTGAATATATTTTTCAAATTTTTTTTAATGGGTCCTTTAGGAGACAGAACAAACAATGCAGAGGCGAGATTTACGAAAAACGTCACTACGCTTGTAAATGTTTATTTAGTATGGGGCTTGCAAATACACAACCAATTGTCAATGGCAGAAGCAAAAATTCAGTTACCTTGGACAATATGCCCTGTATCCAGTTACCTATGTTATGGACTTCATCTTTTCTCCATGACCTTGAATTATCACAGTGTTTGTAATTGGAAATTAAAATTCACAGCTAGGAAACGCTCTTGTCATTTATGCATCTATCACACAAGTTTTTTTTTCAGAAGAAAAGAAATTAATAATGCAAGACTCCTGCTAACCCTCAGTATAAGAACTTCTCAACCTTTTCACAGAAAGGACTCTACCTACATTTGGGTGTTCGCTGCTTTTAAAGATTTCACAAAAAGAGGAAATGATCACAATAATAGAAAACAGGGATCAAGGTAACATAATAAATAAAATCTACAAGGCTTTTATTTGTGCTTGCTAATGCCATATTTAGATTCAAAATATTTAATGAGGTTAGGCTTATTTCAGTAACACAAACTTTGAAATTTGTTAGTATTTGTGAATAATAAAATGGTATATCTTGTAGAATGGGTTCATTCACACCAGGAACATCAGGTCTCTCACAGTGACACACATTTATGTCCCAAAATAATTTCTCCTTATAGTATTATGGTTTAAAGGTTTAATAATAAGAATATATTTGGTCCCCCCAAATATGCATGATCGAAATTATACAAATCGAGAGATTTGTATAATTTGGTATGGGATGAATTAATGACTTTGTAGGCTTCTAACATGTATCAGAATTGTAACACCATGTTTTCAGGTTATTTCCAAATCTGGTCTTCAATTTTTCAATGTTTTTTTCTTCAAAAAAAGGACTTAAAGGTCTGAAATCTGACTAAGAATTTTCTAGCAAGCTATATTGATTGACCTTCATCAAAATAGAGTGACATTAAATATTTTTTATATGTCAGACTATCTAGCTGTCTAATCTAATGGGATCTCATGTGCCAATTTGTACAAGATACAGGTACAATAAAAATGAGGCTTAGGAATCAAAAGGCTTTCAATATAATTTACAACATTATTGAGTTTCAGTTTTCCAAGCTGTTAAAATATCACAAAGTTATAGACTAATAAGCTGAGGATGATAAATAAGATCCCATAGATTTTAACTTGCAAAGACAGAAAAAAAAAAGACAAAAGACTTGTACATATACTCTTTATATATGGGGGTTTTTTTCCAGAAACTGTGTGCCTTACTTTGACTATGTTTTAC
The DNA here is from genome assembly GCA_013397975.1 of Machaerirhynchus nigripectus. NCBI lineage: Eukaryota > Metazoa > Chordata > Aves > Passeriformes > Dicruridae > Machaerirhynchus > Machaerirhynchus nigripectus. The sequence goes on from VZRQ01006185.1 coordinate 1,550,819, forward strand.
CAGTCAGAGACATTACACTAGCAATATTAACTTGTCTGCTTAATTTCTCTTTACTGTTAGATCATCTTTGTTGAAACTGTTTACTTGTCTTCAGGGCTGAGGTATTTTTTAGAGGTCCATCAGGAAACCAAGTAAAAGACAGTCATAAGTGATGTATATGTTTACAATTCCTGTTGGCATATGTTATTGGCAGTAAAATATTTAACTTGTGTATTTGGCAAATTACACATTTTCAATGTTCTTTCCTTGATCCACGAATGGCAGAAAGTCTGATGATGTTATCTAAAAGTGAAGTTTTTGTGAGACAACACTGCTGTGGGTATAACATAGTGGTTATAAGGAACTGAGCGAATCAGTGTTTCATCATGAGACCCATGATGTTAATGAAGGTGAAGACGATGTCATTCCTCACTGGGCAGAAGGTATCAGTGAGGCCAGGAAAGAATGGAATACAAGCAGGTGGTCTGATGTGTTTTCTTGCATTACTGTAGGATTATATTAAAAGGCTATGAAAATGCAGAGGGAAATAAAGCCTCAGATCAATGCTAAGCTGTATCACTTAATGGACCAAAGCAAAAATGTTTTGAGAGACCAAACTTAGGTACCTTGCTGAGCTCAGATAGAGGAAAAAAAACAGCTTCCAGAAAATGTGCTTTTGCTATTATCTTAGAGACCTCAGTTTCAAAAAACAATTTGATACCTTCAGCCTGAACAAGTAATTCATTTTGCTGAAGACATTTAAGAAGATGATGCACAGGCTCTGTTTCAGAAACTTGCTACCTTGCTTTCTCCAGGACTCAGCTTGTGTAGACAGCCCATCATTGGGTTCTGCTGCTGTTGCTGGTAAGATGTAGGTATCAGGGGGACAACTTTCTAAAATAAAAGTACAGTTTTAACCCCATCCATGTGCAGTTCAGATGAGACTTTCACTATCTGAATCACCTTTCAGTTTTTGCTTTTTTAAGCTCCAAAGCTCAGGACAGACTATTTGCATGCTAGGGAGAAGGTATGTTCTATCAAAGACTATGGAGAAATTACCAGGGAATGTGAGACCTTTATTACTGCAAAATGTTCCCCATTTTTTTCATCTCAGATATAATTCTCATTTTAAAATACATGTAGATCTCAAATGCTGGAAACTATAAGCCATAAAAGCTCCTCCTATTGCATTTTTTGTTTTCTGAACCGGGCTGTTATGTAGAAATAATTATTTTAGTACAATTTCTGGTCTAGGGACAGACTGTGAGCTTTCAATACACATGGAGACGTGTAGTGAGCATCCTTTTAAGATTTTCAGTGTTGAAGTTGTTCATTCACACCAGGAATTAGATTAAAGTAAAAACAGTAAATTACTAGGCACTCTTGAAAGGAATTAGAAAATCTGTGCAGGGCTTGTGCCAACCTGTAGAAATCAGTAACACAAACAGAACAGTTTTCTGTGATTTTTCAACCTCACAGGCTAGAGATACTATTCCTCACTGATGAGTAGGAGGAATTTCAGAGAACATCTGAAGGAGATTTGTGTCTCACCAGTTTTCTAGTGAAAATGAATGAGAAACTTGCAAGTTTTCACAAACTTCACTTGAATCTCTGCCAGTTTTCAGATCACAGCAGTACAGTAATTGCACTGAGCACTGAGATTGATGTCAGGATTAAAGGTTATATGCTATGAGGGCAGGCTGAGAGTTTAGATCCATAGTGTCTGAGAATGCAGGATGCTGAAATGCTGTTTTGAATGCTAACCTGAAGCTTTGAAAGGAGGACTAATTTTTTTTTCCAGCATAACTGTGCTAATCGGACAAATGGGTGGGAATAGGTATTATAGGAAAAGAAATTTAGGGTAGGTACCAGAAATCATTTTTCCATACAGATAACCTGTAGGTATGGACTGTTACAAGGGTGAAGAAGAAATAGAATCGTGAAAAAAACCCAGTGCACACAGAAAACTGATGTCATACAGAACTGGACTATTGCTTATTCATTAACCGTGGATGTGGGGCCAATTGTTAGTTTAAGCCAAGTTGGCTGTATACAGCTTTAGCAGTTCTAAGCAGAATTAAACCTGTTCTGACTAACTGGGGATTTATCCCACATGGGAGAAATCTCTGAGCAGTGTAAAGCTGTCATTGCAGCATCTTGGCAAAGGAAATGCTTATTGGAAATGTACTGGGACAGGAAGGACTATACTTGGAGCATACCATGCTTCAGTCATCCCTGCCAATGTAATTGCCTCTAAGGGGTTCTACCATCTGGTGTAAGTTACAGAAAGCCTGAGGCTATTTTAACTTGTAGTGGAACTTAACCTATGAGCAGGAGAGTGCTTAATTGGCTTTAGGCCAATTTCACCTTCTTCTCTTCCACATTAAACAGAGTATTTCTATAATTATAAAATCTACTTAAAATCCATTGACGTTCAATTAGTTAATATGGAATTGATTCTGACTTCAGGTGGGAAGTAGATCTTGGAACCAAAAGAATGTCTGTGTTCCATGTTTTTCATGCAAATACTCCTAATAAGAAGAAAAACAGGCAAATGTCAAATGCACAAGTGAAACGTTCTCAGAACAGATCTTTTTTTTTTTCAGAATGTTTCCATTAAGTCAATTAAAAAGTCTAACTTGCTGAAACACGTCCAAGAGTAATAACGAAAATACCTAAATAAATAAAAGGTGCACATATGCAATTCAATAGGAATGATGTATGGATAGAGACCTGTCATCACTCCTTCACTACATAATTTTGCCTATTCCACACCTGTGGCATATAGTAGCAGGGAAAGAGATAACCAGGTTTAATGTTACAGCTGTATATATTTGTGTCCTTTGGAACCCTTTTTGGAATTGCAATTATTATTCTTCAGTCAATGCTCCTGCAAATCTGTAATGCTGTCAATTTGTCATTTAACTTATTACTTCTGTGGTGGATTTCATTTTTCTTACTTCAGTCATATCATGCTCCTGAGAAAGGTTTTTTTTTTTGTGGGTAGGTTTTTTTTATTGTTGTTTTATTTTGGGGTGGTTTTTTTGCTTGTTTGTTTGGGGCTTTTTGTCTTCTGGGGATGAATAAAACAGATACGCAAAACTTTCTGAGGTAACCGATCTTCATGATTCCGTGTGACTGTGAGAACTTGATTGCCTTAATGCTCCTTGATCTTACTATGAACTGACCACTGCAGCTAATTGTACAACTACCAAAAAACAGATAATTGGACAACGCTTTAGACTCTTTGGAATGCCTGGGTACCATTCTTACCTCACTAGTTACAATAAGAATTTGTATTGTTAATGATGATTAGTGTCATTGTGTTGCCAGGAAGCCTCATTGATTGGAAGACAAAATCTATGCACTGTGGAGCACCATTCCAATAAGGATACTTTAGAGATTTCTTACTTTTGCAGGAAACAGATCTTTAGAGATGCTGGTGTTATGCACACCTACAGTCCCTTTGGCAAAAGTAATTTTCTTGGTTTACTTTAAAGTATTGCAATTTTTTTCTTACACACACAGTTTTCCACAAGAAGTTCTGACTATATATGAACATAAAAAGAGTAAATTAGCAGTGGATATACTGAGAAGAGGCTCAAGTTTAGCAAATGGAGCTTACTCAGAAATTATTAAAAAACTAAAATAAAAATTAGAATTGCATATTATAATTCCTATTTTTTACACATTTTTGTTCCTCTTGTGTCATTTTTGTCATAATGGGAACATCTATCATAAGAATAAATGAGCATAGAACTTCAGTGTATTGGAAAGATTTTTTTTCCCAAGTCCAAGCCAATTTAAGAGCAGAAACTATCCCTAAATTAAGTAGAATAGGCACTAGAAAGGTTAGATTGTGCCACTGGGAACTGTAAAAACATCAGGATTTAATTAAGACTAAAAAATATCATTGACGACTGTTAGCAAGTGTATAGTGGAAGCTCAGAGGTGAGTATGTATTTTGTGAGCCTGCACAATATCTGAGGTATCAGTATCAAATTCTAGTAAGCAACAAAAACGTGTCAGTGAGGGTCATGGGTATATTTATTGATCTCATCTGTTTATTGACTTACTACTCATGAATTTTGAAAAGGCAATCTCTAGAGTCATAAAAGCATATCGGGCCTATGAAATCTGGATTTTTTGCCTAGAAAAAAAATAAGGCAGGGTAACAGTTTGGAATGGTGATCCACTCTTAAAAATAGCTGTAAAAATGAGGAGGACAGAAGAAGAGAGAAATAGCAAAGATGAGGTGAGTATTTAATACAAAATGAACATTGCTCTCTCAGCCAATAGGTCACTAGTCGTAGGTTTGTCCAGTAAACCCTCATGAGTTTTCATGGTCAGACAGGGCTAGTGGCTGAAGGTTATGTCCTCTTTTCACCCCATAGAAAAGGAAGCTAAGAAGTGGCCATCATAAATTAGCATAATAGTGCATGAAGCGATACGTGCTTTTATGTTCAGACAAGTCATTAGCATTGAAGGTCTATTGGAATGACACATAGTAAAAACATTGCCAAAGTCAGCAAACAGCCCAGTGTGTGCCTGTCCAATGCTGAATCACTCTGCTCTCACAAGTCTACCCCCGGTCTTATCCCATGAGTTCATTTTGCATCATTGCCCATATATGATCCAGTAGCAGTTTGCTACTTATTATTTTGCTGATTGGGCTGCCTAATACTGTCTTTCACAGGATTACTTTGGTTCCCATAAGCAGCATTTTATCATGATTTGCAACATTTAGCAGTATGAAAATACATCTCAAATAATTGGCAATCTAATCAGAACATAAAAATCAGCATGGTTATACTTATGAATGCTGAAAACTTAATTGTCTTCTTTACATTTTCACATAGAATGCCATTTTTAGATTGGTTTACTCCCAGCTGATTCACAGTTCCTCATATGTTGTACCATTGCCAAGTATTCAGTGATGTACATATTCCGAACAACTTTGTGGAATTCAGAAGTAATACTCTTAATGAACAGTTACAAATGAAAAAGATTAAATTGTTTTGACTCACAGAAATTAATTCTAAGTAGGGCTAAACAAGCAGTATGTTTGCTGATGTTTATCAGAAACCGTAGTTAGGTGGAACTGAAAGTGATATTTTACTACCATTTCAATTAATCTAATTTTTGAGTTGTTGATTTTGAGCTTTTCTATATTAAGGGAAATTTCATTAAAGCAATTTCAAATACACTTCTGGAATATTTCATTTGAAATTGCTTTTTCATGCTGGGTTTCTTTTTAAAAAAACCCAATATTCAGTGAAATAAAAGTTGGTTTGTGAACATTTTCTTGTTATCAATTTTTTTTTCCCGTTGGAATGTCTTTAAAATACTCTGGTTTTTAGTACCATTTTATTGACTTTCCCCCAATTCCATCATTTGCTATCAATAGATACATCTCTGTCTAGCTATCGGTGAATTTTTTCCATTGCATCTCTGCAATTTGTCTGCATTTAACAAATTCAAAGGAGTGACATCCACACAAACAATTACACAGACTGTACAAGTGTTCTGTACTCTAGAAGTAGCACAGAGGCATTCAGCTCCCCATCCACAGATCTGCTGTCTTCCCGTGTTGCTTGCAGTGCAGAGGTGCTGGTTTCATTCGGGGACCCTGCTGCCAGGTTAGTTAAGACTGCAAAACTGAACTAATGAACTTGCTTTCAGTGAGGTTAATTGACTTAGACACAGGACCAGACATGTACAAATATACTGCGTTCCTTCTGCAGCCAGCTTGATCCTGGCTAATTGCAAGGACTCTGTACAGGGTATTTCATCATGATATCCCAAAGTGGTGAATCGAGATTTTTTTTCCACATCCATATATATTAGACTTCATTCCCAAATACACTTTTCATCTACTTCTCTGTACATTCATGTTGGTTTTAAAACAGTAATCAGTCTCGTGACTGATTTTGTTGTCAAAAAATAAATTTTACAATGCAGCAATCCATTCTGCAGCACAAGAAACACTTTACATTTCAGCAAATAGAAACAGCTTAATCATCACCTGAGTTTTGCTTTGTGGGATTTTAGATAACAGGAAAATGGATCTTTAAATTCATAAATGTTATGGAGGAGATAAAACTTTAATAAATGAATCCAGCATTAGTAATCTCACATCATGTGATAGTGCAGTATTAAAATTTCATTTATGTGTGTCCAGTTCCTTGGCTTTTCATATTAAGAACATGATGCCACTGCAAATTTGAGCACCATTTCTCCAAATAATTCAGTAAGATATACTTTGCACAATTGAAGTAATTTAAATTTGCACAATATGTATAAGGCAGAAAACATGGTACTATAAGGTGATGTCATGTATTATTTTCACTTACATGTTAATTTATTACCAACTTCAATTTTTCTTAAGGAATCACCACAAGAAGTTTTTCAAGTCCCCTCTCAAATCTTCTATGTCTGTAATCCCACAATAATTTCTCTTAAGACGTCTTGGCACCGTAGTAGAGGACTGAAAAACTGCCAGTTTCTTATTAACAGGTTTTATGGCTATATCTTCTGTCTGCTCAACTCGGCAGCCTTCTATTTTTGTACAGATCCTTCTGGGAAATGGTATTTACGGGATCAAAAGGGTTCTCCCTTGTGGCTCTGACTATCATAAGCACAGTTTAGGAGAGATCACACAGCCCCCGTGCACTTCCGAAGCGAACACCCTTAGCTATACAGTTTTCCTGTGTGCTTTTATAGATTTTTCCCCAAACACAGAATGTTGCACAACCTTTTGTTACCAAATCCCACCTGCAGCTATTATCTTGTCTTGGTTTTAAAAATCCCTTATTTGTAAGTGAATAGCTTTCTTATTTTGTTTTAGCTATCATGTAATAGTAAAGCTGGCAAAACTGTTTGTTCAGGTGTCTTTCTGTCACTGAGCAAAGACCAGTAAAAGGGATCAGTAAAATACTACTATAGTTCTGTGATGCTGCTGAACAAAATGTGTGTACTACCCTGACAAATGGTCAGAGTATTCATACAAGTGAATGCAAGATTTGTTTGACTAGCTTTTCTTTCCTTTACTTACTTTAACCCAAATATTTAATGTTCTGGGATTTGTATATATGGGGCTCAGCGCCAAGTTTAGCAATGCAGAAACTGTGGATAAGAATTATTACAAAGCCTTGGAGAGCTCTGTATATAAAACGATGTCAGGATCTGTTGCAGTAATCAATGGATTTTTTTCTTTTTTGCTTCAGTAGTCAATCCGGCATCTGCTCTATCCCCTAACAGAGGATTTTTTTTGGAAGATGATCACGATGCATTCAGTGTTATTTGAAAATCTATATTGTTGCACACATTTGTGTGTTTATATACAATTGGGTTAAGCTGCTATCAGTCTGTTTCCTCCAGTTGACTCATTTTAAATTGCAAAAACTACTACCATTCAGTGTTGCTGTTAAAAAACCTGTACATGCAGCACAAATAATTTTTAAAAAAAATCTCCTCCTGAGTCCTAAAACTAATATGTTCCTATGGGATATATTAGAGTTCTACATGAAGAAAATTGCATATACACTTGTCCAAGACTCATAGAACAGAAAAAACCGTCCTCCTGCTTTTATCTGCTCACTTGGCATTTGTTTCCACAATCTTCCCTGTGATTTTTGATCTTCACAATTTGCAGAGAAAGCAGACTAGCTTATAAAGCACCAATACATTACTAGATTTTGCGCAACATACACTTCAAATGTAACTTTTACCTTCAGAAAACCTCTGAAAAGAAGAACCAAGCTGTAACAGTAGAACTTGGAAGAAAACAGGAACTCTGAACTAAAATTATCCTTCCAAAAAAGAAGCAAAATTCGTAAGGTAAATAGTAAGTAATATATGTGTAAATATTAGTTAACATAGTGGCTTCATATTCTGTGCTATTGAATTAGAGATTCCTCTCCCCTCATTCTTGAGTTTGGTGAAAAACTGAGAAGTAGTGAATACAGAAGGACACTGTTGAAAGCTATAGTAGCTATAGTAAACCTCTGACTGAGTTACCTTGGTTTTTGGAATTTCTCCAAAACATGGATATATGTATGCACCATTTCTGGCATTTAATCTCATTCCTATGGAAGAAAGAATACAAATCCTGATGAACTCAACAAAAGATTTACATTGTTAAACCTTCCTTTGCTTCCCTTTCTGCTTTGGAAATATTTTAATAAGATGCCATGCTTCAGACTTTGTATAATTTTATCATTATTTAGAGAAAAAAACTAAAATAATTTCCAATTAAAAAATGCATGCAAATATTGTGCAAGAAAAATAGGGTTTGGTGGGGTTTTTTTGTTTGTTTGGTTTTTGTTGTTGTTGTTGTTGTTGTTGTTGGTTTTGGGTTTTTTTGGGGGGTTTTTTGTTTTCTTTATTTCTCAGGTACTTATAATCCTAGACTTATATCAGGAACACTGTTAAGGATAGTCCATCAAGAGTATTAAAGTCATCATGACTATATTGTAGAAGATAGGAGCAGAAAAGGCCTTGTCTCCAACAGAGCTCCTTCCATTTAAAGAACTGGTTTTAATGATATTGGCAAAAGGAATGCAGCTAATAAAATGGTAACTTAATGAATTGACAAATGTAACACTGATGAACCCTTTTAAATTCTAGCAACTCTTTAGTCGTAAGTTATCACAGAATCACAGATATTAAATTATCTATATTTATTAAAACTCTCTTTCAATGGCTTTACTTTGTGCCGTTTTCTATTCCTTTTACAGATGTTATAGAAATGAAAAAGGAACACATCTGAGTATCAAATTTTGGAAAAATTGCAGATAAAATAGTGCAATTCTGACCTCATTTGGATTTGGAATTTTGATCTCGATTCTGGAGGTGCCTACATCGCCAGCATCCCATTTCAGTGGAAAGGAGAAACACATCAAATCACCACTGGAAACAGTAAATGATCAGTGTGACATGGCTTTTATGGTATGTGCACATTCTCCAAGTTCTTAAGATCTCGGTTCACTCTCTGTTTATGAAACCAGAAAATTGTTGAAGTAATGCTGGCTGTACCTATTGTATTCATTACAATATAAAAGTAGGAAGTTTATCAAGTTCAGTCCCTCATATGACAATCAAATACACTGTTTATTCTAAGTTCTACTTTTCAGTAAAAGAGGTTTTCTGCTTTTGTGCGGCTTTTCAAACACTTTTAGAGATTCAGCCCTTTGGTGATGATAATTTTTCTGCTTCTCAAGAGTCTGCCTATAGTCAGCTTATACCTACTTGCTCTTTTGACAGATTTTAGATCAAGTTTAGTTCTCATATGCTCATCTTTTCCCTGGATGAATTAAAAACCTCTGTGGAGCTCAAGCAAAGGGAAGTAGCATGCATATTCAATCAAAACAGCGAATTACGCATAGTGTAATGTCATACCATTGTCTTGCTACAGCCAGTGTCACCAGTCTGAAGTATCACTTCATCTTTGATATTCAGTGAAAGATTGTCATTTATAGTCCATGACTTATTTTTTTCTGTCCCTTCAGGGTTTTTGTTTTGTTTTTTTTTTGGCTTTATAGGCAAGTCTTTGACTCCTTTTATAAGGGAGGTTAAGAAAACATCCTAAGTGTACTAGAAAGTCTGCAGTTATCTATAAGACTTTTGATATTCCTCCATCTCAACTGAGAAGGGCTCACATGGAGTATTATGAGAGGGACCTGCACTCTTCAGAGTCTTGCTGTTTTACTGTCTCATGATCACTTATTGGTTATTACACAGAAAATTCCTCCTTCTATCCTAGTCAGTGAACTCAAAGTCAATACTGGGCTGGAGCTGCTAATAAAGACTAGCTCATCTATTACTGTCAGCTCAGACCTTGAATTTGATATGATTATTTTAATCCTATTTCTATTTCCTTATTCCTTAGTCACCCTCATCTTCCTGTCAAATATTCTAAGTATTCAGTACTAATGACATGTTCCAAATTTGTGTCAATGATAAAATTAGTTAACGTATTTTTCCTGCTTTTACGAACTTTGCTAATGAATTTGTTCAATAGCAATCAACCTACACCAGATCATTAAGAAAATGGTATGTTATTTTCTCTTGACACATCATCAGCTTTCAATACGAGCTGACTTGTCTCCTCTTTTCAAAGTCTCAGCTGAACCTCATTATTGCCAATCTAATTTCCAGACTTCCCAGTTTGCAGTACTTGAGATTCAGATAAAATAAGAGTTTCAGATAAAAAAATGCAACAAATTAGATTTTTACAGAAAAAGAAATTATCAGGATGCTAGTCTACTATGAAACATCCATGGTGAATATTTTTGTATTTTCGTTCCGTGTCCTTTGTTTCTCCAAAATAAAAGCAGTGTTTGCATGATACCACTATCGTTTGAATAGCAGTATTTAAAATATTCACTAGTGAAACCATGACTTTATTGTCAGTTCATTAAGTAGTGTGCACAGAAAACAGCTATATCCTCTTTCATTAGTCTCAGGCCCATTCCTTCTCCTCCTCTCCCAGTTTAAGCCAAAAGAAATCACTTGACAAACTCCTAAAGAAAATTATCAAGGACTTATCAGGCTGACTTTTGTGCAGCCATGCTAGAAACCAATAACGACTTTTAATCTGACTTTTTATCTGTCTTCCTTTCATCCAGTCCTGGACATTGACTTCCAATATCTTCTTATCGTCCTTTCAATGAATTTGTTTCCACACTTTCTTCCTTCTGCGTGTTTTTTTTAACTTCTCATTTATTCCACTGTTGCAGTATCAAATAGTGACGACTGAAAAAGAATTCATGGCACTCTTTAGAAGTGCAAGTAGAGGCACTGAAAGCAAAATTTTCTCCTTTCAGATTTGAAATATAATTCCAAAAAAGCCTATCAGTGTACCTGAAAATTCCTAAGGATAAGAAAAATATGTTCTTGTTCAGATACAGCTTAAATTTGGGTATCCTTTTTCAGTCTATATTTTTTTCACTATCTGGTTATTTTCTGTGGGCAATTTTTTGCTTTAAAAAGAAAAAAAAATAAAAGGTATCTTTTCTACCTCCTTTTTTTTTTTTTTTTGTGCCTCCCAGCTTTTCCACATTGTCTTATGCTCTTATTCACCCTAAATATTCTACTTTGAAAGGCTTCCTCTTGTAAATGAAGAATAATATTAAGGATCTCCTGTGCATATCGCATATTGAATTTTTTTCCCAGCTTCCCATTAGAAAGACTTCTCATAAAAAAACCTTGTAACAATGTAGAACTTCGAAGTTTGAAGCCATTTAACACAGGTGAATGGGATGATTGGAATAAAACAAACATAACAAGTCTGATGGATATATTTTTCTCCAAATGTAAGGGAATGTAATCTGCTGAGGAAAGGTTAGGGGCAGTACCACTCTCACTTTTAACTAGAGAATTAGGAAGAATTCATTTACTGAAGTACGCCTGAGAATTTCCTCAGCAAAGTCAGGAAAAAATGTTTAAAATAGCAGCTAAAATTGCTTGTACCAGAAGTCTGTTTCTAATCATATTCCCCTGATTGGGAGTTATTGAGACAGTAAGATAATTTAGAACCACATGTAAAAGAAGATACTCTGCTCTAGACCAAGACAGTGAGAAGGGTCTAACTCATCTCCTATTGATTTAGGAAGTTTAATTCAGTCCTATCTCATATATCCCCACTTAATACATATTAATCTACTGATTTATCACCTCTGAAATAATCTTCACATCATCCAGTGAATTAATCAGGAGATGAATTAAGTATTTTAATAGCATATGTCTAGTACAGGTAGAATGATTTCCCCTTCTAATTATAATATCTAATTTTCTTCTTACTATTCTTCAGCAGCTGTAGTGTTGGTCATGTTGGGTTTTTAAAATTTAATTTTCTTTCTTATATGTAACCTCTTCACCTTAAAATGATCTTTTATCTCTCATAAAAACAGATGACAAGACTATTTTTCAGGTCAGAACTTTTTCATAATTACATTTTTGGCCTCAAGGGAAAAACTGTATACATTATCAAATCCCTTGGCTTTGCAACTGAGTAGTTTTAACAGTCTTGCACACTGCCTGCAGCTATTGTAATTAGTTTTGAATATTAGAAAATCCTCAAATTGTAAGTTCTAACAAGGTTCCTGTTCAAATTGAAAATCATTATGTTTCTTAGTGACTTGTAAACTGGTCCTGTATATTCCTTACAATTATTTGTCTTCCAGTCCTTACAGTAACCACTAGCTATTCATGCTGTGGTGGATACAACAGTTTTTATTCATCAATATAAAATCCACTAGCTGTTTACAATTTACATCTACAGAAGCATTAAAGTGCAATTCAGGAATGTTCCTGAGCAGTGTAGCACTGATTGTGGAAGTGTGAAATTCTTCCTGAAACTAAGCTCAAACTCTGTAAAAGAATCACAGAATCATAGAATGGGTAATACTGGGAGGGATCACAGTGGGTCATCTGGTCCAACCTTCCTGCTGAAGCAGGGTCACCCTAGAGCACACAGCACAGGATTGTGTCCAGACAGTTCTGGAGTATCTCCAGTGAGGGAGACTCCAGAGCCTCTCTGGGCAATCTGTTCCAGTGCTCAGTTCCCCACACAGTAAAGAACTTCCTCATATTCAGGTGGAACTTCCTTTGCATCAGTTTCTACCGATGCAAATATGCCTCTTGTCCTATTGCTCGGCACAATCAAGAAGAACCTGGATCCATCCTCTGACACCTTCCCTTTAAATACTTACAGACATTTTTGAGATCCCCTCTCAGTTTTCTTTTCTTGAGGTTGAACAGGCCCAGCACCCTCTCAGCCTGTCCTTGTAATAGGGATACTCCAGTCCCCCAATCATATTTGTTGATCTCCACATCTCTTTTGTCCTGAGGAGGCCAGAACTGGACACAGCACTCCAGGTGTGGCCCACCAGGGCTGAGTAGAGGGGCAGAATCACCTCCCTCAACCTGCTGGCAATGCCCTTCCTAATGCACCCCAGGATCCCATTGTCCTTCTTGGCCACAAGGATACTGCTGGTTCATGGACAGCTTGTTGCCCACCAGGACCCCCAGCTCCTCCTCCACAGAGCTGCTTTCCAGCAGGTCAATCCCCAGCCTGTGCTGGTGCATGAGGGTTATTCCTCCCCAGCTGCAGTACCCTACATTCACTTTTGTTGAATTTCAGACAGTTTTTCTCTGGCCTACTAGAAAATACTTGTGAAGCAGAAATATACCAGTAGGTTATAGATTTTTGGTTTTGAAGTTAAGCACCAAGAAGAATCAGAAAGCCTGAAAAGTCATCATATAATTTATCCATTTGTTAAGAATTTTAGGTCAACCAGAGCACAGCCCAGTACCATCCTCTCCTGGTTAAGTGACCAGAGAGTCCAGGGCTCCCCCAAAGCCTCTGGGTTTTAACGGGCTTCACAGAAACTTCTCTGAACATCAGAGTTCTAGAAAAAGGAAAGAAGCTCTGGATCTATGGTCAGGGTGTAACTCAAAATATGGTCTTCCCAAATACCTTGCTTATTTACAGTTCCCAAAAAGAGATGCAAAGTATAACTGCTGTAAATTGAAAATAAGGCACTAATCAGCAGAGAAATTTCTGCTTAGATCTTTGTAGAAGTTAGTTCAGTACTTATGAAATTCATAGTTAAATTGTTCTTTATAATGGCGAAGGTGACAAAATTAGCTGTTTACATACTGATTCTGTATCTTCCTATTTCAAAGTTATACTATTAATAATTAGCCATTAACTTTCAACTAACATCCTTAGGAATACAGATATACAGATTTTCTTTTGTATTTCAAGAAAAATGAGTTTTCCCCTCAGGTCTCTTAGGACACCCATTCATACCTAGAGGACTAAAAGTATTTCTGAATGCTTCAGGTTTAACTTAACTATGCACATTCATGTCTATCACTTACCCAGAGAGAAGGTAATTATGCAATATAGTAATTGAAATAAAAATCTCAGTAACAGTAGCTTAATTTTTGTAATTCTACCTTTCTATCCTTTTTCTGACATGGAAAAGAGACTCTGGTACTCATTTCAAGCCAGCCTCTTTTATAAGTGCTACCAATGAATGCAGGGAAATTAACCTCTGTCAGCTCTCACAACCATTACGAGTTCTTCACCAACCTATGTGCTCACTTACTTCATCAAGTCCTCTTTCCTTGATAAAGGGGCTCTTAAGTCTGCATCTGGCATTATAACTATTTCTGGAACTTTCTAACTGAGGTCCTTCCCTGATTGGCTTGATCTGCTTGAAAGCCTTTGATTAGTTAATTAGCACCTGGGATCGAAATAGCAGTGAATTGTGCATTAGCTCTGAGAACTTGTACATTTTTTTCTATGGCTTTTTAGGTATTAGGATAGTCTCTCACATATGCAAATTTTTCATTCTGATTTTTCTTTCCTTTTTTAAAATTCTGATTAAGATAAACTCAGAAATTAGATTGAGATAGCAGTTGCAATCCTAAATTTTTAGTCTGGGTGCTTGATTTGAGAATGGCTGTACATCACAATAAGATCTGTCCTTGCCAGGCTGTGTTAGCTTAGACCTTTTCTATTCTTTTTTTTAATTTTAAATCTTGCTGGAATATTAAGCAAGAGTGAATAGAGCTGAAAGCGATGACAATTCTGAGAGCTCTTTTTGAATTTGAAGGCATTGAAGGAGCTCTGTTTGGGTTGTCCTATCAGTTGCAGTTACACTGGAGACTGGAAGATTGAACACATTGAGTCTAACATTTTCTCACTGCTTGTGTTGATCCAGCTGTGCTGTCTCTATGACACATGGGGCAGAATTTCTCAGTAAAGTTCTTTGAAAATGTTAGAAAGAAACCCATTTAAACTGAGACAGGACAATGAAACAGCTTGAGATAAAAGTATGAATAACTATTTATTTTTTGAGATGCTTTCTTTCTGCTTGTGGAAGTCCAGAAAAAATATGTTAGACTAGATAAAGTAGCCTATTTTTGCACATATAGGAAAGAAAAAAAACTCAAAAAACCCCAGGAATACTTAATCACCCCATGTTTTATTATTATAAGTATTTCTTTGACTTTGTCCTAGCTGTAGATTGTTTCTACTTCATGCAAAATAGCTTTCTTTGGGTAGTTTCAAGTTTGATTGGTACTTCATGCAATTTTAAATACACCTACAAAAAACTTTTACAGTAAAACTGGTTAAGGTTTATTGAGGTTTTGCTATACCCTTGCTTCATAAATAAGAAGTACACCATAAACACTTGAAATGGAGTAGAATCCTACTTACTAGTAAAAAGCAATGTTTATTTTGGTATAATGTGGAGTGGTTCACATTCTAACTGTGTATCTTTTCTTTGGCAGCCCAGAGAAATCACTATATATGTTTCCAAGAAATATAGAAAACAGGACTACATTTTCCAGTGTCTCATCTGTCCCAAGGACTTCTGTCATGTGGTAAAAAGAGGAGTTGTAAATCTCTTACGTTTTCTTTCATTTCTCAGCAATACATTGCTATGGAAGTGAAAACTAAACACATTTTATGCTTCTTGTGCTGCCCAATATTCTGGCTAAATATTTTGGTGATACTGGCCAGAAAAGAGTCCAGAACAGCAGACTAAAACTCCAAAATAGACATATCCACTAACAATCTATGTATTGGGAGAATGATGTATTACAAATCCAGAATGCCCCTGAATACCATTCCAAAGATAAATGAAGAGTTTTAAAGTAATTAAATGTGAAAGAGTCTCACAACAGCAACATGAAAAAGGAAATACAATGTTATATTGGCTAAAAGACACAAAATAAACTTCTGTTGAAATGATTTTATATAATGGTAGGGTTTCTTTATGGTTTTCATAATAACAGAAGGCAATATAGGAAAGTCTACACTTGCTTCACAATCTCAATATGTATCTATGACACAGTAATTACAGCTGCAAGCCACTGCATCAGTGGTTCCTCCCACTGAGCAAGAGTTCTGCATGAAAATAACTCTGCATTTAAATGGAAGTAGCTAGAAAACTTTATTCTTTGATAGAAGTGATAAACTGAACCTGGCATACAGAACTAAGAGTGAGAAAGGTGCTCAAGTTTTTAAGTTTGCTTATTCTCCAGGGAATTAGAAAAATAAAAGCAAAAAGGGAAAGAAGGCATGGGGAATTACTAAATGTGAAAGTACACAAATGGGAAAAAGTGTGACTCGGGGGAATTTTCACATGCTGGTATACAGATGAGGAGGTAGGTGTTTCAAAGCTGTCAGGAGAAACATAAATGTAGGGACTCATTCTTGCACCTAGACAGCTACTTCCAGTGAAATCAATGAGATCTGAGTTATGGTGTTTGAAACTTTAATGAGTTCACAGAAGTTACGATTTTCTCACTGTAGAGTGCCAAAATAATAGCTAAATGTTATATGGGGCTGAGTTTAGTCCGGATTTGAGCCTTTTCAAGTGTTATTTGAGCTTTTTTTAGGTCTTCCCAGTAGATTCACTTCATTCTTCATCTCTAAGTGTAAATGAAACAAGTCAGGTTTTGTAGCTACTGTAGGATTTTACTGAGCAATATTTTCTTAAATGTTTGGTCTTGTTAGTTCCTGAATGTTTTGAAGAAACAAATGCATTTCTATGAAAATATTTTTAAACACCATCATATGTTCAAAAAAGACTCAGCACATTAGCTGTTCTAACTACAGCTTATGAAAAATAATAGTGAAGGAGGCTCTTACTGCCTTTCAGAAGCAGAGATATTCCAATCCATTTGATTTTCAAAAAGGTCTTTTTTGCACAGTTGCTGTTTTTCAGTCTGCAAGCTGTACTACTATAATCAGCTCCTATTGCATGTGAGCAGTTTTAAGTTGTTTCACTCACAGAAATATCCCTGCTTTTTTTTAAAGTGTATTCTAAAAGTAGAGGTATTAATATTGTAGCACTTCTAATATTTTTCATTTCAGTGCAAAACATGTACTTGAAGCCTGTTAATAATCATAATAGTAAAGTTGAAGCCTGTTAATAATCATGTCAGTAAATGACTAAATAGAATTTCATTTAAGACTACCATAGATTTCTGTGGTTTTAGGGGCTATCTGTAGTTCATTACATTTATTTTAGGGAAGAGGCATACCAGTTTCACCTAGGATTTCTGAGGTAAAATTCTGAAGCATTATATAAAAATATATTTCTCTCTCAAAATAATGTAAGGTTTCACTGAAACAAAAGAGTGATTTCTTAAAAAATATATGAAGAAAATTCTACTTCATCCTTCCCCCATCCTATAGAGCCTAGCAGTACTGCAGCAATCTTAGACTTCTGGAAGAGCAGTCAATAATCCCTGCGTTCCAAAGATTATATGTAATTATTTCAGGGGAACTTGTCCTCCAAAACAAGTTTTCAATTCTTTCACCACTGCATCCACTTTTAAATGCATTTAAATTACCTTATTTCTTACCATTATGTTCATTAGATACTAGGTGCTTAAAGGAAGCAACAACCTGTACAATGGCAATTTGACAAAAGTATCATAGAAATACAGAAGGAGATTGAAAAACAAAAGTCAAATCTATTTCCGTGTTCTGATTACCAGTAACCACAGCACCTTCTACAGTAACATCACTTAAATCCGGACATTCTACCTGCTGGAGGCAAGGATTGCCAATGTAATGATGCCCAAAGGCAGAATGACCCACTATTGCTTTCAGAAATAGTTAGACCTTGATTTCTAATTCCTTCAGAAAATGGTTGTTGCAGTTAGAGAAAGAATTCACCACAGTTTTGGAAAACAGAGGCATGATGGAACACAAAAAACTCTTCAGCTTTGACCTGATTGCATCTCTGAATTCCTGTGAAGGTAGCCAGATATATCATCATGGTCGTATGAAAGAAGTAACCTGCAGCAAGGTTTTCAGAGTTAGATGCAAAAAATCACTTAGTGAAATTACACCTACTGAATATTATAGGACTCCTATAGATGAGTCATGTAATTAATTCATACGTAAATGCTTACCACTGTGTGATCTCAATTAACTTAATGGTTTTTCTCGCTACTTTTTAAACTGTGGATTCATAAGAATGGGGATTTTAGTCCTATGTTGCAGTATTCTACATTAGCTGTCTTACTTATCTGAAATTTCCTATTCTAAGCTTTATCTATGTAGTACAAATGTAAAATTAAAATGTTACACTTAAAGAAAAATGTTCAAAACCATTTTCATGTTAGTCCTATATAACTATGTCATCACATAGCCTAAAATATCCTCTCTAAAATTAACTGACACATTGCAGAAAATTGTTCTCTGGGTTGGCAGAAATGAATTCTATTAAAACTAATGAAAATTGCACATCTGTGGCATAAGACCATATGTCCAGAAGAGAAGCAGTGTGTGGAATAACTTTCTTTCAAATTTAAACTCAATCACTGAAGTTTTTCCATCAGGGAGTCGAGCTCACCAGACTTACTAGAGCTCTGAAAAAGTCTGTACTCTGACAAATTTTGAATCAGTAGTCTACCTAAAGTAGTGATCAAATCAAATTAACTAAAGTGTTATATTATTTTAACATGTCTGGAGTCTGACACATCCTTCACATATACATATATCTAATTGAAAATAATCTGAAAAAATGTAATACATGCACATGAAATAATAGAGTGTAATTGTAAAAAGTGACAAGGAACCTTTTAGTACTATTAAGATCTGTGCTTTGATTAAGAAAGTGTAGTATTGGTACAATAGAAGATGGATTTACCAGTGGAGCTGAGCCAAACATCTGCCTTTCACTGCATTACTTTTTTTTGTTCCCTTTTCCAAATTGGAAAAACAGGAACTAGTAGAACTGGGTGAAGAACATCAAACTCCTCTAGTCAAATATGGCTAGCTAGTTGTNTTTTAAAGAAAAAAAAAAAAAAACAGTGATGTCTATAGTATAACCACTACTTTTGTGATTTTTTTTTTTAATAAAAAGGTTTCTTGTCATTCCCTGGGACCTGTTCCTGGCAAGTATAATTACCTTACAAAAATACACCTCTTCCTACCCTACATACTGATTTTATATATATATATATATATATATATATATATATAAAACAAATAAAACCCCTCTT
>VZRQ01006185.1:1569846-1667147 GCA_013397975.1 Machaerirhynchus nigripectus
TATATATAAAAGTATTATAACCCCTCTTCATTCTCCTATACTCTAAGGTTAACTCAGAAGTATTTGAAATGGCTGAAGCATTGTTTTAGCCAGATAAAGGAACAAACTTAGACCCTATGACTGGACCTTGAATTAACTTCTGTATTTATGAGGAAGAAATTTACAGCTCTTGGAGATTAATTTGGTCTAAGATGACTTGTAAAATTAATGAAAAACTATATTTTTTCACAATTATATAAAAATGTTCCTCTTAAAGCATCAACAATAGAGAGCTTATGACAAATGGCAGAAAAAATACTCTTCCTGACAGTGCCTAGTAACATTCTGAATATGGGATTTCTTTATTACTGTCTCTTCTCTATATTCTTGATTACCCCATCTGTAATTTTCCTAGTTTGGTATCCTCTTAGGGACAAATACACTAATTTTGACAGAGGCCAAAAGTGAGAGTCAACACTGAGTATTCCCTCCTTAAAGATTTTCTTTGCCAAGGTTGCCCACACAGTGTATTTTCAGCAAAAATTGTATAACACCTTTCCTAGAATAACAGAAGTGAACCACTTGAAAGAGAATTCTTTTTCCTTCTGTCGCTATCTTAGATTTTTCATCCCATTCATGTAAGACTGTGGCGATTTGACCTGGGCAGGATGCCAGATCTGCACCACCAGAGGTGCTCTACCACTCTCCTAGGGGAGAAAAAATAGATTGAAAGTCTTGTGGGTTGAGACAAGGGGAGGGAGAGACCGCTTACCAGTTATCATCACAGGCAAAACAGATTCAGCTTAGGTAAATCAACTGAATTTATGGCCAATCAATTCAGAAAGGGATAATGAGTAATAAAATCAAATCTTAAAATACACCTTCCTCCCACGCTTCCCCACTTCCCAGGCTTAATTTTATCCCCAAATCTCTACCTACTTACCCTGCCCCCAGCAACACCTTCTGATGGGGAATTGGGGCTGTTGATCACACATCTCTGCCACTCCTTCCTCCTTAGAGAGAGGATTCACAGTCTCCTCCTGCTCCACAATGGGGTCCCTCCCATGGGAGATAATCTTTCACTAACTTCTCCAACATGAGCCCTTCCCACAGGGTGCAGTTCTTTTTTTATTTTTTTTTTCCCCTTAAATTTGTTATCCCCACGGTGATGCCACCATCACTGAAGGGATATGCTTTGACCAGCAGTGGGTCTGTCTCAGAAGGGACCGGCTGGAATTGGCCATAAAGGAGGCTTCTGGCAGCTTCTCAGAGAGGACACCACTGTAGCTCACCTAGGACCAAAACCTTGCTACACAAACCGAATACACAAACACATGCATAATTAAGTGCAGAAACAGGGTTTGAGGCCAGTCTTCAGGTCACTTATTTTTACTGTGTCAGCAATCCCTTCTGGCACCCTAATACGACTACCTAGTTGCAAAAAGTGCAATTAGCTATGTGTCTTCAAATCACTTCAGCATAATTTCCATGAAAATATTGGTACTGGCTTTGACTGGGGTAGAGTTAGTTTTCTTCACATTAGCTGGTATGGGGCTGGTTTTGGATTTGTTCTGGAAGCAGTGTTGATAACACAGGGGTGTTTCTGTTATTGGCGAGCAGCCCTTGCACAGAGTCAAGGACTTTTCTGCTCTTCACTCCACCCCGTCTGCTGAAAGGCTGGGATGTGTGAGAGGCTGGGTGTCAGAGACTGAAAATAGTTTATGCCTCAAACATTGATACAAAGTTTTAAAGAAGCTACAGCCACAAAAACCTCCTTGGAGAACTTTGGACTGAAAATTGAACTGCTGATTAGATTAAAGGAAACCCATTGTTCAGTCACCTCAGGCTGAGGGAAAGGTACGCATCTACAGTAGGTCAAAGCCTCCAGCTGCCATCCCAGCGGAGTTTGGGGTGAGGGGAGAGCACAGCTCACAGAAGCCAGGTTTACACCGACTCCCCCAATCGAGGGGGGTGGAGGAGGTTTTGGGTGCATGGTGTAACCTCTGGTGAGAGGCAATAAGCATCCATCCTCCGATTACACAACTGGCCCAGCTGTGGAACCCCCAACCCCACGGGACATTCACAGGAGAGGCTTTGCCCCACAGGACTGCACATGATACAATAGACCCAGAGTCTGCTGTAAGAGACTGCCCCTCCCTAGGGGGACATGCCCGGACATGCCTGCCCAGCCTGAGCATATATACCCATGGGATTCTGTGCTTTTGGGGGGACCTTCATCACCAAGACCGGCTGGAGAGGATCAACAGAACATTGTTGGGATCCACGGAGTGGTGATATTTTCCTTATTCTGTCCCTGTCACTTTCTGTCTGTCCCCCCCCCACCTATTTCTCAACTTTCTTTCTTTCTCTTTTCCCTCTTTCTCTCTCTCTCTCATATCTACCATCAATAAAACCCATATTATTGTCACTGGCATATGGTCTCGTTTGCACCTTAATTTGGGCAGAGGAATTTCTAAAGAACCTTAATAACAACTGGATCTTAACACTGGGAGAGGACACACCAGGGACAGCTGATCCCCCCACCGATCTGGGAGCCATTCCAGGCCGTGTGGCATCATGCTGAGTACATAAAGTGGGAAAAAGAAGGATGGAGGGGGATGTCTTGAGTAATGGCATTTGTTTTCCCAGGTCACCTTTACATGTGATGCAGCCTTACTTTCCTGGAGATGCCTGAAAACCTGCTTGACCACAGGAAGTGGTGAATGAATTCCATGTTTTGTGGTGCTTGCCAGTGTGGCTTTTGCTTTCCTGATTAAGCTATCTTTATCTCAAGTCATGAGCTTTTTCACTTTTACTTCTCTGATTCTCCCCCCCATCTCATTTAAAGGGGATTTATCAAGGGACTGCATGGGGCTCCATTGCCAGCTGGGGTTAAACCAGAACAATAGCAAATACTCTGTTTTCTAGAAAGAAAACTGAAATACAAGGAAAAGAAATTAGATGCAAAATATACGGAACTTTTTTTGTTTCAGAGTAGCCCTTTATCTAGCCTTTCTCCTATGACTTTTTTGTTCATATAAAGAGGCAACTTTGGTGAGACTGTATTTGTTTCCATAGTCAGACACTTAGGGACTATTCTTCCAATTGCAGGAAAACAGAAACAAGAAGTTTAATTTGACAGGCATCTTAGGGGGTTTTTTTTGTTGTTGTTGTTTTTTTTTTTTTTTACTTGTGTGTTTTGTGTTATTCAGTTCTGAGAAATTTGGTATAATTTTTAAGAGCAACCATTAAGTTAGTCTTAATTTTGTTAAACAGAATTCAAGCTTGTACATTTTCAATTCACTTTTAAAACTAAAACAGAGACTCCAAAGTCCTTGAAATACTTAGTGTATTTTACTGCTTGTCTCTTCTTCAATATTAAACAACTTGAACCAAAGGAATTCAATACTGCTTTCATTAGCAATCTAGTTAAAATATTTTCAGATATTTAAAAAAAAAGTCCATTAATTTTTCTAATAACATTTTTACTTAAATCAGGGTAATGGTTAAACAAGTATATGGGCTTTCTGAAAACTTACTGTTTTAAATATGAAAGCAAATACCACTAATTCTCAATGTTCATGATAATTTGAGGACTGCTTTGTCATCATTATGTCCTCTAGGTACAAAAAAAACAGATGAAAGAGGCGTGTCTCCAAAGGAAACGCACAGTGTGAAATTAAAATCTTGGATGATGAATGCTTCAGTAAATCAGCTCTGCCTCTCATATTGTCCTAAATAATACCATTGTTTATATTTTTCAATAATCTTGTGCTTTACTACATGAATTCAGGAAACTATACAGGTGTATTTTATGATATAATGTATAAAAATATATAATGTATAATGATAAATATTTAATAGAGAATATGAAGTAGTATATAATTATTGTTTGTAACACATAGAGTACAGCATGGCTATATCATATAAATATATAGAGTTTAGGATTTATATGTTATATAAAATACATGTGGATTTTATATAAATATCTTTTAATATATTTATATAGCTACATTTAATATATATGATATAATATGTAACATTCAGACTCATCCCTTAAGAACACATTTAAGTTTATAGTTTCATATCAGGCTCACAAATAAATATAGACTGTACACAATCCGATATTATACCAGGCAAGATAAACATCAATTAGTGAAGAAAATTTAGTTGCAGTTAAATCTTTGGCAACTATTGTTTTCACCTTTTAATTTGGTTTTAACTCCTGGAATTTCAGTGTTGGAATGGGATATCACTATGAAAAATCTGGTTTTCATTGAAAAATATTGACCTGATTACATCAATTTTATAGTGCTCTTTTTAGTGTCTTGACTTCAAGTGGGAGAAAAGAAATTGTCTGGAGGAAAGTTATGGCACTAACTTTCAGATTTGTGTAACTCACCGTGGCTGTTCTCTGGCTGACTAAAGAACATGGAAGTACCAATAAAGTTGAAATCTCAGCAAAATAGACAAGTTGGTTTTAGTGTTCTTTTCATCATATGTTTTCACCCTACAGTATAACATAATAAAGACTTCTGCATGTGTTCCTTTACTGAAGACAACATAGGTGTAATATATTTTTTTTGCACAAGGTACCCACAATGATTTAGGGACACAAATACATGGTTTTGAATGGAGAACAAAGTGCATATAATTTAAATGCTCAACTAAGTGAAAAAAGAATCTACAGAAACCCTGTTTCTAAATATGCACGATTTTTCATAAGTTCTCACTTGGGTATCGAAGTGAAATCTCTGAGAGTCCAAACGAGTTGTAGCATACTTACTTATCCTTTACTCATTCCCATAAGTTTCTTGCTTTTGGTGTTCTTCTTGCTGTATCTGTCCTTCATGAAATATTGTTATGCAAGCCTTTAGAGGTTTTAATTATTTTCCTTATTCTTGGTTATGAAGTTAGATGAAAGGATAAAAATGTTACCTTATACTTTCTCATTTTATAGCAGTGAATTTTTTACTGCAGTGAAAAATACCTGAATAATATTAAAAATACTTAAAAACCCCAAACCTTGAATCATGAGCTCTCATCTTGTTTTAGATGGCTTTTTTTCACCCATGTCAAATATACAGACATTATTATTGTGGGTGAAATTTAATATCTGATAGAACTATTTTTAACAGGTGCAAAGAAACTGTGTTCTTAGCTGTAATAGACTTGGCAGCAATATTGAATTGAGTAAAATTTATCTTGTGGGGTTTTACAAAACTGTAATCAGTGGGGATTGTTTTGGGGTTTTTTTTGTACAGAAAAATTGTATTTCAGAATTTTTTTTAATGTCAACAATTTGTATTTACCACTTGCTATTAAAAAAAAAAAGACTGTGTCTGTAGAAATCAACACAAGTTTAGCTATCACTTTCAAAAGGAGAAGGTCAATGGCTTCAATGATCCAGTTTCTGTTCTCAGTGGCTTGATATAAATCAAAAGTAACTTGAAGCAAATTTTCTGTAATTAGAATATGCATATGGCTCTATGTGCTTAAACAACTTTGATACTGAAGGCTCCCTTCCAAACCTCTTGCTGAGCTATGATTTTGTAGTCTGTAGGGGTTCTGTCTCTTTTTATACCTACTATGATAAAATAACTGTGGAACAGCTAAATATTTTTAGAAGGGGTTAAGCAGGGTGACACTTATAAGAAATAAATCTGATGCTAAGTACCGTCCTCTGGTTTTTATGAGGGGTTTACTAACTTTCCAGAGACTTGTCTGAAACTGGTCACTTATTGGCATTTCTGGGGCTTAGGGGGTACAGAACAACCTAAGCCACTTAAAGAAACTCCTTGAGTTTACTGTCACTAACCTTCTCCTCTCTGCAAGTTGTGAGTTGTGCAGATGGACTGGCAGATGCAGTCAGTATTCAAAGAAGAGAAAGGCACTGTGACACTAGTCAGCATCAGGAGTCTGAAGTTTTAAGAGACCTCTATTCAAAGTGTTTGAACTTTTTTTAAAATAGAGGAAAATGAACAGAAACTGTATTCCAGAACTTTGGCAGCTCATCAGAAGCTGATGGTCCTACTCAATGTAAGTTCCATAAGAATATTTTGGAGTATTTCTTCTGTACTCCTATTTATACAAAAAAGATGTGGTCACAGACTTTAAAGTACTCTTGTTATTATTTGTTTTCCTTTAGTGCTCATTTTGTTGTCTTTTGCTTGTTCTTAAAATTTCTAAATCCCACTATTTTTCTTCTTGAGTTCTGATATCATTCAATTAAAGAACTCTTGCACACTATGCAGTGCCTTCATGGTAAGTAAAAGGTACCCAAAGCCACACAAAGCTCATAATTACAGTCAAAGGAAATTAGGGAAGATTACTTTGCATTATTTTTTAAATAGTGACATTGTTGAGTTCTTGCCTTCCAAATCAAGTTAAAACATTATCAACTTGTAAAAAAATAAATGTGCTATCCTATTACATCTGGGATAAAGTTAATTTTCTTCTTGTCATTGCTCAAATATGTGGGTGCATTTGGTAGATAATGATGAAGGATGGGGAAATCTGGTGTGTGCCTTAAGGGTATTTGATTCTTGGTGATAGTAGCCAATGAATAAAATTGCACGATGTTGCTTGCTATCTAACACTGGGTAATATCACTTCTATGGCCTGACACCACACTGAGTGCTTCATGGTGTCTGTCTTTGCCACTCTGGATCAGTGGATCAGAACCAGCTTGCCCATCGATGGCCACATTACTGAAGAATCAACTTTGATGAAACCAAAGTGAAGATCAATGTCTGTAAGTATTGGAAGGGAAGGTGCCAGGAGAATGGAGCCAGGCTGTTTTCAGTGTTACCATGCAATAGGACAAGACACAGACAGAAATTTATGTACAGGAAATTCTACCTGAATAGGAGGAGGAATTTATTTACTGTGCAGGTGTCTTGAGCACAGGAACAGATTGTCAAGAGAAGTTGTAGAGTCTCCCTCGCTGGAGATGTTCAAGAACCATATGGATGCAATCCTGAGCAATGTGGTCTAGAATGACCCTGCTTGAGAAGAGGTGGGATCAGACAACCCACTCTGATCCCTTTCGACCTGGCCCATTCTGTAATTCTGCAACTCTTTAAAAGGTCATATGGTATTAGGAAGTGTGGAGTCTGGCATGATGTAAATGGTATGGAATAAGGGGTGGGCACTGTGTTAGTTTTGGCTGGGACTGTTTCTTTTCTTCTCAGTAGCTGGTACAGTTTTGCACTCAGTATGAGAATGATGTTGATAACACACTGGTGTTTGGTCGTTGCTAAGCAGTGCTTACCCCAAGTCAAGGACTTTTCAGTGTCCCAGGCTCTGCCAGTGAGAAAATGCACAAGAAGCTGTGAGGGAGCATGGCCAGAACAGCTGACCTGAACTGGCCAGAGGGATATTACACATCACAGAATGTCATACTCAATGACATAAAAACTGGGGGGGAAGCTGGCTGAGAGACACTTGAGGCTGCTGTGAGGTGGAGTGAGTGAGCTGCTGCATGGTATTTAGTTGCCAGCTGGGGGTAAATGACAGCACATGGGAATGGGAGGAAGAGAGAGATACAGGCTTTGTAGATAGCAGTGATGAACATTAACTTACTTAAAAAGTAATATGGGCTTTACCTGAAGCACAGCACAAGAGTATATCTGGTTCTAAATTTTTTTTGCAAACTTTTTCCAACTTTTGGGTTGCTTCTTTTTTCCTCTTAAAGGATATTTTCCTTTATTTTCATTATATCTGTTTCTGTTTTTGATCCTTATACCTTCTCTTCTTATTTTTACCTCAGGATTTTTCCCTCATTTTTCCAAGGTTTTGACATGTCCATTAGAAAATTCTGGGAGAAAAGCTGCTCTTAAAAACACCTTTTTATATTACTCTGAATTTTTACAACTTGTCAAGCAATTTAGTTCACTTTTTGCTGATAGTGTACAAATGACTGCCAAAAACATTCTTTGTGGGTTGGGTAATGATAAATTTAGATTCCAGTATTTCAAACTCAAACCCGTGCTAAAAATAATCAGAGTGAACATCTGTGACAAGCAGGTAATTTTTAATAATATCAGACAGTTCCTTTCTGTGGAGAATTACTACTCTCTCATCTGTAATCAACCTCTGCTGTAGCAGCAGCTGCCAATTAGGGATGCTGTCTCTTGACAGAGTGCTCAACCCAAGTTTAACTTATTTTAAATGTGTTGTGTTTTTCCACGGAAGATGAGGGGTGTTTTTTCAGTATTGTATGCCATCGGAGGCTCATGTCATGTTATACAAAGTGGTGAGACACTCTCAGATCACAGTGGAGCACCTACAGATTCAAGCAGATTTTCAGGGGATGAATCCTCTCATCTAAGCTCCTGACAGTGTTAGAAAAGGAGGAATACTTAATTTTCCTTTTTTTGTATGTTTAGCAAAGCCCTCTGTTGAGAGACCCTTACTGATTTCCATGAGAATTTTCTCTTTGATATTATTAAATATATTGATCTAAAAGTTTGCTAGTTGTGGTAGCTAGCTACTATATTAAAAAAGAAAAAAAGAGAATCCTGTGGAGAGTCACCCTAATTTAGACTACAGGGCTTGAAGGAGTGAATCTAATAATGTAAATACAACTTAGATTGTTGTTGTTAAATTTTAGCTCTATATTGTAGAGTATAAAAAAGCAATTTTTATAATATTTAGATCACATTTTATTGAATGTCTTCCCTTTGCCTACAGCTTTCTTTTTCTACATCCAAACATACATATGCAGATTCACCATAATAAATTTCAAGTAACCACTGAAGCTTTGGTGATTTGATTCAAGTATCAATAAATATTGCTGGAGGTAATTTTAAGTCCTTCTCTTATGCTGATCAGAAAATTACTGCAAAGAAGGGAACTCACAACCTCACTTGTCATTCTTCATTCAGTTACTCTTTTATTTCTAAAGGGCAGCTAAGGCATATTAAAAAACTTTGTAACCAGACAGGAAAAGACTGGCAAAGATTTTCATTTTTTTGTGAAACAAGTTCCTAGTTTCCTTTAGTGGTGTGAGAAACAGAATAGTTAAGTAACAACTCTTGCTACCTGCAAAACAGGCCATTAAAATTGGCCTGCAAATCAGGCAGTATGCTCCTAATCTTCACAAAGTATAAGCTTGAAAAGACCATCAACCATTACTTAGAGACTGTACAGTTCTCATGCTATTTTGATTCTAGACTTTTGTTTGGCTTAAGAACCACATTCATGGCTGCAAGAATGTCTGGATAATTAAGAGACTTGGAAAAAATCTCATCTCCTGGGACTTTAAATAGTATTTAGCTTGTCTTATTTTGCTGATGAGCAAGTCTTTTTCTCAAAAGAACAAAAGAAAAAGATCCGTGACCAGAATAGTATAAAATTGATATATTTAAACACTCACGAAATTAATTTATGGCTTGAACTTCAATTTAGAAAACAAAAAGTTTGCCATTTTGTTGCTAATTGTTTTTAAAATAAATTAGGTCTGATTTATTCTAGTTCTAATTGATGGATTACTAGATTTGCCACACAATGTGAGGAATCAGCAGCCTTCAAACCTTAGAATAACACATTTTTTAGGTTTATATCACTATATATAAGCATGTGTAAACATACATGCATACATGAAGCCTAGTTAAATTCTCGCTTCCCTAAAAAAATAAAACAAAACTGAAACTCTACAGAACCTTTCTAGAGTTTGTTATGAAGCTTTATAGTATTTGTGCGGTATTTTCATTCCAGTCCGTATCAGACAATTCAGTGTGTGTGTGGAGTTTAATAAATTGCTAATGTCTGTGCTTTGTACAACATATTCTAAAGAGAAACAAATAGAGAGAACAGAGAAAGAGAAACAATGAGAAATAACTGAATGTGGAGAACCAAAATCAAGAGGAAACAGAGGGGAAAAAATGGGAAGGGAAAGCTGAAAAAAAATATATGGAAATTTTGTCTTTTAAAAAATTATGGATAAGCATTAAACTAGTTTCTCTTCAAGCTGTATCAGTTCCTGGAAATACCACAAGACACAGGGATAGTTATCAAGATGATAGATCTTTTCTTCCCTTAGGCTTGAAGAAAGAGCATTTTGTTTCACAGGACCCAGTGAAGTTTGGGAATTTCACTGTGGTTATTGATGTTTCCTTTTCTATTTAGTAAAGACATTTTATCAAGCCGTCTGGCTCCTTGAAAACATTTTCCTCTATTGGTTCATTATTTTTATCATAGTAGCGAGCTTCTTGCTTAATTCTTCCAAGAACAATAAACATTGCAAACTGGATAATTCTGAAAAATTCAACACTTCAACTTCAGAACTCCTTTAAGACTGGATCTCTGGAAAATCTTTCACTTTATGTGGAAAACATCTTCATGATGATTTATTGTTATTATTTTGATGATTTATTGTTGTTATTTTACTATTTCACTCCATGCCTCAGCCTTTCCCAACTATACCAATTCTTTTGTCTTGAGCATAGAGCTTGTTTACCTAGTTTGGCATACCTGGAATTTTTCTCAGTTGATAATCATCAAAATGCCTCTAATAACTTTTGGTAGATAAATTAGCAATAGCAAGCTCATATGAAATAATACACATTTTATCTTGAAATCTTTTAAATGCAGTTTTTGTCAAACAAACTCTTTTCACCAGTTCTGCCACATACAAGTAACTGGCTTTTGCCAGGGTATAGTTTTAGTATTACTACAGTATTAAGAGACATGAGGAATTCAAAATTTCCTCTCACCAAATAATTCCTGCTTAACATAGTATTGAAAGAAAAATGTCCCTCTGAAATAGAAGAGTGGATCAGAAGGAGTGCTTTTTGGGGTCATGTATCCAAAATCTGGTCAGGTTCCTACACCAAGCTGTTGTCACACGTGCACATATCTCCACTGGCTATAGACAGCACCTGAAACCACCCTCCTGGCCCTACAGTGTCCTCTTTCCTCTGCCAGTAGCTCTGCCTCTTCATATTGCTCTATTCTTCCTTGTGTTGGCTGCATGGCTCTGTGGTGCAGAGGTTACATGGTCTTGTTGAAATGCCTATATGGTACAAACAGATATTTCCCTCTCAGCTCCAGGTTTCCTTCTTTGTCCTTTCTTTTCTTAAGTGCTGTACCTTTTGTGCACCAATCTTGCAAAAACTGGAGTGACCTGTAGTTTCTGTGTATTTGACCTTCTCTTTGCACTTTTGCAGAAATGTTATTAAATAGAAATGCAGTTCAGTAACTAGTGATGTCTCTAGCAGATTCCTCCTTAAGAGTATTTGAGATAAAACAAAAAATTTCCAAAAATGAGAAATATTTTTCCAGTAATGCTCAGCAACCTTTTGTTCTGGACTAATTACGTAACTGAAATTTCCAAGTTGTCACCTAGTCCACTTCAGCAGTACAATGGTGCTCTTAGAGAGATTAAAACAGAAAATAGATTATCAATAGAAACAGGATTTTTTTTCCCTTTTTAATGCATCTACATTCTTCACTTGTTTAAATGCTGCACATACTCAGAAGGATAATTTTTGAGGGGAAAAAACTGTTGCAACTGTATTTTTGGAAGTAAGTCAAAGCTTTGATACAGCAACAGAAATGAGATGAACCCATAGGAGCTCAGCTTCATGCCAACAGGCTTGAAGTTTTTTTGCTGAAATATACCAGCTGTAAAGTCTGTGGCCACACACAGCATCTGCACACTTAAAGGTAAACTTTCATTTGGTCGTATGCAGATTCCGTAATCCAGACCTATCTGGGAGGGAGGGTGCCCCTACTTGTTAAGAAAAAGTATTCAGTATAATAACAATAGCACCTCTGAGTTCAGCAAAGTATCTGTCTGTCCTCATAATCCCTTTTTTTCTCCCATGGGTGTTATAATTTGTTGGAATTTACCTGCTAAAAATTATTGAATAATTTTTGTAAACCAAATGTGTTTCAGAGTCACAGAGCAAAATCCTTGTAAAGACAATGCAGCACATTCATTCCACATGATAATGACAGACTGGGCAATGGATTAGACCCAATGCAGTGAGATTAACAGGACCATCTCCATTTTCTAAATCCAAATCCTTATCCAAATTAATAATTTCCAATTTTCTATTAGGAAAAAGGAAAATGTTCTTTTATGGATTCTGGATTTCAGCCAATTGATTTTTTCTGAAAATTTTCAGTACTCGAAATGATTGATCTCAATTTTTTTTCACCCACTCCAAATTCAGAAAATAAACAAGAAAAAATCAGTAAAATAAAAATATTTACTAAGATCAGATGTTTGTGGCACTTTATTTCACACTTGGGTCACCAGGCAACCCCTTACTTCAGATACTGGGATTGGAACTTGCAGTTTGGCACCAAAATATAGGCTGCTAACCAGAAGGGGAGACATCTGTCTCCATAAGATGGACTAATCAAGAAAACTGCTCTGTATGAGGTAGTCTGACATGGGTATACTAAAGTAAAGGGTAGTGGTCCACATTCATCCATCATATAAAAGTCAACCTTCATGAGGCAGGCTCAATGATTGAGAAAGGATCTTTTTTTATGCCTCACAAAGTTTTCATTTAGACTTCATAGCTTTTACTTTTCACCTTTTCTGTATGAACTTATCATCTCTTTCATGGCAGGTAAATCATTGAAGAATAATAGATGTGTAGTTGCCCATGGACACAGAGCATTTTGTGACTTTTATCTAGTGAAATATCCTGCGTATAATTAAATTAAAATAACTCCCTAGATTTTTTGCAATTTTTGATCACCCTTAAAAATTCATACATGCTGCCTTTAGTTTCCCTGAGATGTTATTAAGGGCTGCAAAAGCAGATGCCACCTCCTCTTCCACCTCAAGTTAGAAAGGTTACTGGAAGTCCTGCAAATAGGAGTTAATTACTGGAAGTGGTCAGCTCACAACAGAAAAAATGCTGCGCAAACTGATTGGATTTTGTATTTTTTAATGTAGCCAGGAACAATAGGAAAACTTTTTGAGTACTTCTGAAAGCTTGCTTTGGAAAGTTTCTCAGTTTTATTAGGGGTGATACCCCTGTAACTTAGTAGACCCGCACCACAAATTTTGTTGTATTTGTTATGTATGACTGTGGTACAAGGGAATTTATGAATCAGGAGTTCAAAAAGTATCTGCCTCCTATCTTTGTGAGCCAAAAGGCTTAAAAGGCATTTTGATTGTTTACTTATGAAGTAAGTAACGAGATCTCCAGTGGAGGTATCCTGGTATCAGTATCAGAATTGTTCCTGGAAAAGGAAAACCATTCAAGAGTTGGCAGGGTTTTCTTGTCAGGTTACTCCTTAGTGGCTCAGCTTGTTTAACTGTGTGAACCAAAGACACAAGTCCCTTTTTCCACTCAGAATATGTCTGTTCTGTCTCTTAAGTGCAGTTGAGATGAATAATAAAGGTACCTTTGGTCCAGCAGGACCAATGTTTATGTTCAACAGTGCAGCAGCGTGTTCAACAAAGCCCCATACTGCTATACTATAGGGTTGTGTATACTGGTCCCAGAGATATGTTTTTAATTCCTGTATTAGGTTTCTTACTGCCTCTTTGTGTTCTGGGTTTCATTTCCATGGTTTTTGCATTTCATCAAAGTGAGCATAGCAGGTGAGAAATAATAAAATATCTAGCCACAAGTTTTCTCCAATATCCTAAAGTTCCCATTAACTGTTGTAATCCTTTCCTACGTAGGATCATCTGCAGCTGTTTGATTTTTTCTTAAGATACCTGGAGGATTCACCATGTGGTCTGCTATACATCAAGTATCCAAAAATGTTATGTCTTTACTTGGCTGTTGATGTTTCTCAGGTGGGGTCTCAACTTCTGTTTCATGGGGTTCTTACCACACTGCTGTTGCTGCTTCCCCTACCTTTTCAGGGGAATCTCCTTGAATTATTTACCCTATTTATCAATATTTATCATATTGATAAGATTTCACATCTTGAGGGAGTGAGACTGTCTGTAAAAATTCAGCAAGCGCAGCATGAGCAGTTACACGTGAGTGTTTATACCCCGTGGGAGTGTGGTAAATGTTATATTGTATACCTTCACAAGGCACAGCAAATTTCTTTTTTATCTTTATCTTGTAAGGGGACCATAAAGAACATATATTTTACATCTAGCACTGCCATCCATGGGCGTGCAAGTACTTGTAGCATGGCTGTTAGGTTTGCAATATTGGGTATTGCAGCTGTTAGTGGGGCTCTGCTGGCACTTAAGAACTGGTAATAATTGTTAGTTGCCATCTTCTGTCCAGTTTTTGGACTGGCCAAACCAGTGAATATGGGGAATAGGTTCTGGAGAGGATGTCATATCCACATACTTATGCAAGCTTCTAACAGTAAGAACTTCCACTGTATAGTCAAAACTCAAGCTGTATGAGCAGCTGCCTGGCTCCTTGCAGTGTTCTGTTCCCTGACCAATTCATCAAATCTTTACAATGAAGAGGAAATGCATGTGAAGGAAAGAGATTGCTAAATCCTTCAGGCAATAAAGTAGAATACTTAGAAGGGAGTTATGCAATATGAGTGAGGATAAATATATACTCATTTAGGGCACTTCAAGTATTTTCAGTTCCTCTGTACTATATAGCTGCCTGCATATTTAGGCCTTAGGGATAAATTCTGAGGTCCATTAACAGGGTTTATTGACAAGCTTGAAATTTTGCCTTTTCTTTTTCTTATCTCTGATTTCTGTTGGCAAACTGTAGTTACTTAGAACTGGAGTTATGAGGGGAACAGGTGGTGTTTGAGAAATTCTAGCAGGAATTTACTTCTCCATGTCTGTTTGGCACATGAATACACACACTCTGCAGGAGGAAAAAAGCAAAGCTGTCCCAAAACCTGTTTGTGTTAATGTACATACATCAAAGATTGTATAGAGAAATAAGGAGAATGCATGCATGACTACCACTGCATTATGATTTCCATGTAAGTTATTTAGGATAAGACTAAATCCACAATTAAATAACACCCAGTTGCATAAATGGAAAAATTTAAACAGAGGAGCCTTGTCCTCCACACTGAAGGGGAAATTTAAATTCATAATCTCTCACTTAAAGATACTTGGCTCTTACTTCTTAAATATGCAAATCTTTACATCAAGCACCTCTACTGAGTGAATTGTAAAGGGAGAAATAGTTCAGGCAATACTACACAGATTAGCATTTAAACATGTCCTTAACCCAGAGCAAGCCTATGGCAATTCTGTCCTTGTGAAAGCAATTCTTTTATATCCCTTTTAAGCGTCTTTTCACTCACAAGTTCCTCATCTATTCAGGGATTGTAAATACTAGAGGGAAGGTTCTAATATGTGCTTTTAGATGCAAGAAGTGACATCAGTACATGATTCAGTTGCGATGTTGTAAAATAATGTGCAGTTATACAGAAATGCCTTATTACCTGAGGAAGCACTTTGTGTGAGAGGAATGTACTCTCTCTCAGCACAGAAACGTAGTTATGTTTCTTTCCTACTCTGCATTTCAACAGGATTTGCTGGAGAGTGGTTGTTTTCAGCTGTCATGTCTTTCTTGGAAGTTATAACATTACATAGTTTCAGACATTTAAAAAAAAGCCCACAGCACCGATTACAATTCAGTCAGTGGCATTTCATGAGCATTAAAAATGCCAAATCAAATGTGTAATGAGACTTCTCAATTCAAGCGCCCTTATCTTTGTTTTGTCTCTGATTTTTACAACCTAGAGTGAAGACTGGCCTTTCAAATACCCTTTCTGTATGCATCCTGTGAAACAACACTGCCCAGATTTAGTGAAGTGCAGTCTGCTAAATTGCAGTAATGACTGAAATTTCACTTCCGTGATTTTTTTTCTTTCTACAGAACATTTTAGTGTTGATTACCCTGTTGTGCTATCCACTCAGAAATAATGAAGGTGGATTCTTTCACACAGCCCCCTTACTGTCCCATTTCTTTGATTCCTAAACTGCAAGAAGGGTACTTGGGAAGGGAGATTCCTAGACCACTGCTGCTCTATTTTTATGCAGCAGAGAAGCATTCCACCCAGCCATGAAAGCGAAACAGTGTCCCAAATCAAAATCTTAGTTCAACCTCAAACTGGAGATGAGGCTGAATTTTAAACTCTAACATGTTCTGTCCTTTTTATATACTGGTGTTGCCAGACTGGCTGCACAACTTTGGTTGTGAGCAGCAGCAGCAGAAGAGCATGTTCCACCCTGCAAAGAAAACCATACCACAGAAACCATGAGAAGCTCACTGGAGATAAGCTGATAGGGAGGAAGAAGCAAAAGGGATAGAATGGCAGCCAGAGACACCACCCAAGTTAGTTGTTTTTTGTGGTAAAAAGTTATAAGACTAGAAATAAGGATCACATTTTACAGTAAAACATGGGTCTCATTATCATAATCTAACACTTGACTTTACTGTGTTACCCTCAATATTTTCCTCTCCTGGTCGTTTAATCACTTTTTTCCCCTGTTCAAATATTTTTGCTGGCTGGCTCTATCTTTCCACAATGCCGTAAAGCTCCTGGGACTTGTGTATGGCTTAGTACAACTTCATGCTCTGTACAGCTCCAAATGCATATCTTCTCCATCTCTTCTCTTCTCCTTTCCTTTGTAGACATAATTTGATATAGTTGCTAATAATATATTTGACTGTTCAGAAGACTTTAACCTAAAAGACATTAACATAGGTGATCAAATAGAGAAGGAAAAGTTATTGATCAATACAAAAGAAGGTGAAGAATTATCTAAATTGATTAAACAGACTAACATAATGGTATCTCTTCATTACATCAGCTCTCTGCTCAGCTCTGCCTTTTTTTTGTTTTGTTGTTTTGTTTTTTTTAATTTATTAAGAAACTCCATGATAATCATGATGTGTAGAATGACTGTCAGGAATGCATTTGCTACCTTTCTGCTGAAAGCTTACTACTTCTCCAGAAAATCATCAGCACCTCCACAGGATAATCTCTGCAAGGTAAATTCACTTGCAGGGAACTTTATGGCTAAACTGCGACCAGTACAAAATGAGAGTAATTTAGAGATAGGTTAGGTGTTTTAAAGTTACTGCGCAGTCACTGAGATTTTTGTGACAACCCCGTTTTTCTCCGTGGGAAACAAAATGCTCTAAGGCCTGTTTGACCCTTCTATTTTTTGATGACCATTATGAGCCAGACTTTTTCTACATCCTTAGATATTTTGTTTTACTCTTGCACAACCAGCCCAGTTGTTTCAGTTTCGTAGAGTATTTCACCATGGATCACAATGTACACCTTATGCTGTTGAATTACTAAAACATAACTGATACCAAGAATATTCAAAGAAAGGATGCAGGCAAGGATGGCACTGAGGAAGAAGCATTTCGTGAGGATCCCCGGGTTATGTAAATCAGGATAGCTCCGCTGTTATCAACAGTTACTCTGGTTTAGACCAGCTGAAGTGATGGTTAGCAGTCTTTCAGCTTTAGCAGCCTTTGCACTACTCCAGTGAGGTCCTTGACCTTCCTTCTTAGTTTCAGGGGTATCTTCATGTTTTTACACTCTTCCTACTGTCTGCTGTTTATGGAAGGATTCACTGATGATATCTTTCTACATGCGAGAGCAGGAAGCCTTTTCTCAAAAGCATAAACATTTTCTGTGTGTCAAACCTTCCCTGCAGTGCCTTCTACTGTTGTGATAGTCCATTCTAATTTACAGAATTTTTGTCTCCACCCACCCTACCCCAATCTGCTGTGCAGTGGCACTGGAGCTGAACTGATTACTCTGGTGTTTACAATATTCCAGAGTTACAATTTTTATTATAAGTCAAAAGAAGAGCAGTTATCTTAGCCTGCTCCAGAGTTCATGTGAAAATTGTGGCCTCTTTGCTGAATATGAAAACATCAGTAGTTTTACGTAGACCTATTTCTAATTATCCAGTGGTATCTTTACAAAAATAAAATTAAATCTTTCATTTCTTTTTTTTAACTCTCCAAGTAAAGAAAAAAAAAAAAAAAAGAGAAGGAGTGTGTTTTCTATGATAAAATTGAAAGACAGAATTACAGAATTACATAGAAGCCAAGAATATATTAGGTGAGATTTTGCCAGTAGCAATGTTTGCTTGAAAATGATAAACCCTGCACCAATTAAACATGTAAGCAATTTTCTGGAAAAGTCCCTATTTCCATGGACATGTTTTAAGTGCTTTTGTGAAATACGATCAGTTCCTTGACATTTTAAGGTGCTTAAACAAATTAAGGTGCCGAAATGAAAGTCTAATTTACTGAACAAAATATGTGTTTGGGTCTTTGTCAAAATTAAGTGTTTAAGGAAAATGGAAGCTGCATTTAATATATGATATACAACACTAGCAATTAGAAAAAAATTATCAGTGTGTTACTAAATTTGACAGTGTTTCAGAATTCGTGGTTGTTACATACCATGCATTTACACTGACCAGGAAGAGAAATACAACAGGGTCTATTGGGAAGTTGGGGTAAACCAGGCAGAACAATTAAATTCTGTCCTGGGAAAGTCAGTATCTTGGTTCCAATAAAAATGATGTGCAATCATTAACTTTATTGTTAAAAAAGCTGCAACTTAATGAAACTGATTTACTGGATTTTGAAACAGCAGTAAATTGCATAAAATGAAATGGACTACAACTTTTTTTTATTGCCTGGTTATAAGATTCGAGAGTCATGTCATCGTGTGTGTTTGTATAACCCCAATGAGAACATGTCTTCACTAGTGACTGTGGCCTCTGGACAGTCTTTTGTTAAATGTATAATACTAATAATACAGCTTAGACATATCAGAAGAGAAAACTACATTATCAAGGAAATTTAGTAAGATACCTCCTACTGATTTAAAAGATTCTATAAAGCTTAAACCCATCCTAAAATATTGTGCAATTTTGTGGAAAAAAGGAACCTGGTAGGGCTATTTAGACATGGACATATCATAACTCCCCATTGCTATTTTCATTATTATGACTTTAATGGGAAAATGCTTTATATACACCAATGTTTTGATAATGTGGAAGTCTTAACCATTTCTTTAGAAACGGTGAGAAGTAAGGCAAGTTCCTTAATAGGAGGGAAATAAGAAAGCTGCCAGAAGCAAATTGAAAATGTTCCTACAAATCTTTGAGATAAACCTACAAATGACATCCCATTTGCTTTACTGCACCAGTTGACATTATAGGCCAAATCTTGTCCTATCCATAAAATATGGCTCAATGCAATAAGGCAGGAATAATTTGTGACAAGATTTAAACTTGCTTGAAGAGAATGGATGAAAGAGCAAATGAGAAGGAGAAGCATGTGGTGCTGAACAACAGAATATAGAGACAAAGGAAGCTAAGAGAATTTTCAAACCAGAAAAGTAAATTGCATGCCAGGCAAAATAGTAGGTGCCTGCTCACGAGTTTGAGAATGTTAGGCTACGTTTATTTCTCAGTGACTTTCCTCCTGAGACATATATGCACAGCTGATCAGTTACTCAGTTGAAAAATATTATATTAAAACTAATATATCTAAACTCAGGATAAGTGGGGAGGGCATCAGTCTCATATAAATTTTTAATTCAATTATTGACTTTGAAAGAAAAATACAGTTCAAGCAGGCAAGAAGCAGACACAAAATTTATGTTTGTTTGGTACTTTAACTATAGAATCAAAGAATATTAGTGCTCTGCTTACATTCTAGAGGGTATTATTATTTTTCAGGGTAGATTTCCCTAACTGAAAGGCCATAATGCAAAAACACAGCAACCATTTTGTTCAATCTATTTTACTGGCAGAGAGTATAATTCAACTAACTTCCTCCTATGAATTAGAATTTCCAGTCAGCCCATTGCCAGTTCAGAGTGAACCTCAGCAAATCTATAGATGATAACCAGAGCTTAATGACATTTGGCAGTTTTATGGAGCTGTATATTGTTTTTTTTTTAGTTTGTGGTATCTCAAGTAGAAATGAACTAGAAATATAACATTAAGCACAATTCAAACACTGGCCACAAACTTTCTTGAAGGAAAATTTTAAATTAATCTGGTAAAAAGCCAAAACAGATTTTCTTGTGCAGCACTATTTTGGTAGGCTAACTTTTGAATAGAAACTTGCTGTGTTTGATTATTTATAGCATCTCATTTGCATACGTAATCCAGCTAATTTTGTGTGGAAATGCCGTTCAGAATGTGTTTTTGCAAATGTGCATTTCTTCCAGACCCGTGGATATAAGCATTAACTAAAATAGTATCTGTTCTCTGCTCCTATAATGCTTGCAGTCAGACTTCTATAACAGTCATTGTCAGAATATTTTTCTAAGTAATTATGGAAAGAAAAATAGAAAGTTCCAACTCTTTAGCAGAATTAAAATTGGAATAAAAAAACCCCAATAGGGATTAGGTAAAAAACTATTAAAATATTCTACATTGCCAGTTTGCTTGTATAAAAGAGACCCTTCGTGAGACTTAAAGGCCTGGAATTTGCCAGCAATAAGAAAATTCACAGAAAGGTAGAGCAATCTGTTGCTATTTTTGTCATTAGCATTTCTTAAGACTAATTATAAAATTCCTGAGGTTAACCTTGTCTGAGCAACAAAGATATGAGTGAGGCATGCTTTGAAAGCAGATTTAGTGAAAGGATTAATCTGTGCTGAAGTCATACATGTAATTGCAGCATAAGTAATTTCTCTGCTGCCGTACCTGGGCTGTTGCTCAGAGCTAAGCCTGGCTCAATGAGGCCCAGCTTTTGCACCTCTATAGCACACTTCCATTTATTGCTATGACCACACACAAGTTGTCAGTAGTGCAGTTCAGATATTTTTTTTCAAGATAAGAATGGAAATCCATCTAACCTCCATCACTTTCCCATATCTTTGTAGACTGATGCCTGGAGCCTTCTGATCTGCAGGTTTTAAAACCTGTCCTCTGAGCTTGCCCATAGCCCAAGGTGAGAGCCAGTAAGACGATATGCTTGGAAACGATCTTACACATATGCACTTTAGGGCTGAACAAGCTATATAAAAATACCACATTAAATTGCTGGCAATTTGGGGAATTATATAACAAACAGGTACCACTGTTCTGTGTGAGAACAGATGAAATCTCCTCCAGCTTGTACAAAGATGAAAATAATTATATGAAGGTAGAAAAAGTAAAAGAAAAGTCTTTATTTTTGTCATTCAGTCATATCCACTTTTGGCATAATATTAGGTGGAAACTATTAGCAATGGCTAAGAGGTATATAAAGCCATAGTTTCCTGAGACTGACTTGATGTACACCAGTGACTCTCCTTGTGCAGATCTTGGTGCTGTGTGATGTGATGCAGAAAACCTATGTGTTGCACGACCTTGCAAATGGTGCAGCTGTATATATTCCTGGTATCACTAGCTAAATAAGTGCATTAAGCATCTCCTGAGCATATCAGTGGACTGTTGTAAAGGCAAAAAATAGTACAATTCATTTTAGTAGTTAAAAAATTTTTTGTTTGTTTTTACACAATACCTTCACCAAAATGTTTTCAAATTAAACTGAAAACACGGTTTCTGATTTAGGAACAAAATCAGCGCTTCAGCTCACTCTCTGGTCACAACATAGTTCTTCACAGAGCTCCACTTTCCAGCACAAAGAAAGGTTTTGGCTAAGAAACGCATAGTTCTGGAACTGAATGCTATATGGAGTGGGTGGCTTTTCTTTTTTCTTTGAGGAAGTTCAGTCTCTTTGTTTTATCTGGCAAAAGGAAATTGATATCTGGAAGCAGTATCACAATATGACATAATGTCTTGAATGCAAAAATTCCAAGAGATATTTACATGCACTGAAGGAGTATAAATTTCACTAAGAAGGGGCTAAATCTGTGCTGCTAAGCAAAGAGAATCACTTTCAAGTGTCATTGGCCCAGACAGATTCCTGTATATCACAACTAGAACATCTTGAACTCCACAGCCAAAGTCTTATTAAAAAGTTTGTTTGGTTCAGTGCTTCTGAATTGGTGCATGTTTTTAAATACATGTACAGACAGTGGCCTGCTGTGTTTAAAATTAGTAATTGATTATCAAATACATTCTGAAAGTCATAGACAACCCAGATTTGCATCATGCATAGTAAATTTAATGGCTTATTCATCATTAATTTATTCCTTTGACTCTCTCCCAGCAACTGCATTTGTCACAGTGTTTCTATAAAGTTTGGGATATGAAGGAGATGAAGGGCTTGAAGGCTGAAAATACAGTTTTACAAATTACATGACTGACAGTAGGCAGACCCAGGAAATTATGTATATTAAGAAACTCTACATAAAAGGAATCCTATTGCTTTTTAAAAACTCTTTACGTATTCAAATATATTCCCATAGTCTGTGTTTCAGCTTGCCATGCTTTAATAGGGTTAATGCTTCTCTCAAGCAAAGTATTTCAATAATTCAAATCATGTGTTTAAAATTTATTTAAAGCCTTTTGAAAACATTTAAAAACAAGACCAAATAAAAGGTAATTACCTATGGACTCTGCTTCGAGTACAGTCTTGTTCTTTCACGTTGATATTGTCTCAATTTATCTTTTTGCCTGTTTGTTTACATGTCTATATGGGAAGTAGCTCATACTTATTCCTGAGTAGTTTTCTGGGGCTCAATGAAAATGCTACAGATGTATGTGTAGGATAAATTAGATGCATTAGAAACAAGAAGAATTTTTCCCTGCTCTATCTATCATTACTATTATCAGTACTATCATTACTATGTTATCTATGTACTATCACTTTTATTTAGAAAACAAGTAAGGAAAATGGTGTAGAGTCGAGAGTATTTGTGAATTCCTTTGCAGACCACGATTCAGTACTCTAATTACACCTTTGGGAAAGAAAACAACACCAATACCACACCTTATATTCCCAGTAAAAACATTTAGAACCTGGTCTTTACATCTGGATAAACTTGACAAAATATTCCTGGTTATTCTTTTTGGAGAGTATACATATACTTTAAAGTTAGCACACACAGTTTAAATTGCTTTCCTGAATAATGTAACACATCCTGAACATTGTTTCTACATCCTGAAAAATTAACCTAACCGACTAACAGGCTAAATCCAAAACTTGTATGTAATTTGTTAGCATGACAAAGAAAATAATTTAGTTTAATGCAAACCAAAGGATGTATTCAGAGATAAGAATTGTTCGTGTTCCACACTGACATGCAAAACAGATCCCGCGAATTTAAATTATCAGAATTGTAGTGACCAATTCTACTTCAGTACAAAGAAGTTTACTGTATTTTTCTTATCTAATAACTTTGAGGTTTACCTTATTTGATTGGCCATTGATTATTTTTCAGTTTCTTCAATGTTCCTTACATTCCTAGACATGGTTAGATTCTATTTAGATGTGTATTAAACTGGATATTTGTTTTAGTATAGGATATACACAATTTTGTAAAAAGTTTGAAGTTTGCAAAAAGCAAAAAACAACTTCAAATTTTGGACAAATTTAGGAGATGCAGAGAGAGAATGAAGACAGTCAAGTTTTACTCCTCACTTTCATTTAGTATTCTGTTCTGGACTTTTCTGAATTACTAGTTTGGCATCGTGAGACCTTATGCTGTGGTTTGTTGGGGTTTTTTTGAGGTAGTAAATACTTATACTTTCATTAACTTTAGCCAACAGTGGTTAACAATTGTTAATGTATATTTTACACAGCTGCTTTGAATGGCATATTGCAAAACGTGAATCAGTTAATATTTTTAGTTATAAATAAGTGATTTACCAAATGAAAATATTACTCTCATTTTGAGCTATTTATTTTAGGAAACAGTAAGACCTTTTATAATACTGCTACAATAGCTGGAAAAAAAACCCAAGCACTTTTTCTATGTGTACTTCAAAGTGTATTATAGAATCCATGGTACTAAAAATCTTTTTATTTTTTTGAGATCAGACCAGTCCAGTGCTGAGAGTATCTTAAAAGTTACCTGAAAGAGGACTGTTTTCAGAGTCACAGGGTAAGTGTACCATCTCTCTAATAAATTTATCTCCATAAAACATCTGCATTCTTTTATATATATATTCATTTTCATATATTTTTGGCAAAGCACACCTCCATAAAGTTGCGCTTTTTGATACGGCCTAGATGTGTTTTCAGCTTGAAATCTTGATCATGAACTACTGTTCTGTAATTACCTCATTTTATTAGTTTACATACAAAAAAAATTTACTGGTTATATTACAGGTTATTCTAGTCTGGTTTGGCTCCATACCCTAGCGTACTGTTCATAGAGAAAATGTGCATTGTTTGCTGCCGTCTTCATAAATTATTCCAATTTTTGAAAACATTTTGAAGATGTGCAAGAAAATTATATCATTTTTGAAACAGAATTTTACGATCCATTTATCAGCATTTTGCGGAATAAAGAAAAAAAAAACAGACAAAAAAGATGTGAAAATTATTAATAATAATAATATTAATTCCATATACTTCTATTTGCTGTCATTACTCTTCAGACAATGTATAAAACCAACTCACTAACACACAGTGGAGACCAAGAAGGTCATGTATAAGCAGTTCACTGTGCAGTGCTCCTTAGACAAAGTTGCTGATTCATTTTTTCCATTGTAGGAATAGATTTAAGAAATAAAGGACAAATCCTAATTTACCTGAGTGAAGGAGCATGCTGTCCTCTATGACCAAAGTAGAATCATTGCTTTTAAGCACAAAGACAAAACATATTGGAATCTAAGCAGGATACCTTCTGGTGGTATGGCAACAAATACTGTGGAGGTACCCTGGCATCTTTTTGGAGAAGGGGTGGCACAGCAGCATCCCTGGGAATGGTTGCTCTCTCAGCATTGCTCTGTGCCAGTGAGCATCCCCTTAGAAATCTCGAGGAAACAAAGGAGGAAGTAGGTACAAGTCTGGGTCAAGAAGTAGCTACATAATTTTTAGGCAACTATCACAATTTTTAACCTTCCAAGTGGACCGGATAACGGGAACCTCTAATATTCCCTAAGAAAAATTTCAAAGAGGAAACAGTGTTAAAAGTCTTGGTTCTATTTCCATGTCTGTAAAATGTAATGCTTAACAGATGCAGTCTGGAGGAGGAGAAAGGAAGAGGTCAGATTCCATCTTCTAACAAATCTGCAGAACTTTCTACTTTACAGGAGTGATATATTTCTTTATGTTTACAACCTATTCAGCAAGGATGGCTGGGTTTCTGCTTATCCTTTCAACATATTTTCTCCTGAAAAATGTTATTTCAGCTTGCCACTATTGGCCATACTCCTTCCCCTTTCCTCTCAGATATTCAGCGATGTTGAAGACTCAAGTGATTAATAGCTAGGTTTTTGTGAATGTCGTTGGCAATGGAGTTCCATATAATAAGGTAGAGCTCAGATGGCAGTGATTCACAGTGTGTTGCTTCTCCAATTTCCTTGTCTCCTGAGATCCCAACAGCTCCAGTAAGGGCCAGTGGTGTAAACGCATGTCTTTCACAGCTTCCCCTGGGACAATTTGAGTTTTGACTATAGAATGAAAGAGACACTGAAAACTTCATTTTATTTCTTTCTGTAATTGAACTGGCTTGAACCAGTCCATAAGCAGATGTTTACAGTCCTCAAACAATAGAACAGCAGCAATAGCTTGGGAATGTGTGCATACAGCTGTGCT
Organism: Machaerirhynchus nigripectus; assembly: GCA_013397975.1. Classification (NCBI taxonomy): domain Eukaryota; kingdom Metazoa; phylum Chordata; class Aves; order Passeriformes; family Dicruridae; genus Machaerirhynchus; species Machaerirhynchus nigripectus. The sequence goes on from VZRQ01006185.1 coordinate 1,595,406, forward strand.
TCCTCCACTGAATCTCAAACCCCTCTGCAATGGTTTCACCTTGATAAGCACAGAGAAGTGTCCGGTTTTGCCGTTAAATCACTGTGAAGTTGACTGTACTTCTCTGTGGGAGAGTAAGAAGGCATTAGTACCTAATCTAATACACACTTAGATAAGAGACTGAAATATTTCGGATTATCCATACTGCACTGGTGAGAAGATGTTAATACATCAGATATGAACACTGATTCAAGAATAGATGTGGTTCCAATTCTTCTCTGCAGTGTAACAGCGAAACAGAAATGTCTTCAAAGAGAAAGCAAACATTTTTAGTTTCAGAATCAGATGACACTCATAGGTGGGATGTGTCTTGAACTAAACTGTTAAGTGTTGCTTCAGTCCATTATGGGAGAAAAAACCAAAAAGAAATAAAAAATAAAAAAAGAAAGAATAAAAAAAGAGAGAAAAAATGATTCACCTTTTGTGAGACAGTTTTGCTCACATTTCACACAACTTTAAACTTTGTCTTACTCTCTAGTGCGTGGAAAACTGCAACAGAATGCTAAATAACAATTTAGCTCCATGAGCTGGAGATTAAAGACAAATTTGCAAACATGGAAGCTGTAGATCAGTAACTCTGTGAACTTAGACATGAAATTAAAAGTAACTATCTTCTGCAGAAAGAATATGTATAATGAAAGACTGGACAAAGGAATATGTACCTTCCACATGATGTCAAAATACAATAAAGATCTAAATATATGATATGCCATGATCAAAAATAGTACTTATCAGCTCAGAAATCATCCAAAGATCTTTTAAATAGTCAAAAAGCCCATCTGAACATAAGTTTGATATGATTTACTTTGTAAATAGCTCTCATTGTCCTGTTTTGAATTTTTTTTCCCTTTAACTCTATTAAAGGCTTTCATTTGGTCACTAATGTATAAAGATTCTTATGTATTGGCATACTGAGTACATACTGAGAACATTGCTTGCAAAAATCAGTCTTTTTGGGGAGGAGGTTTGAAATCACCAGGGATACATGGAAGGTACCTTGATATGTCAGACATAGAGGTACAGAAAGAGCAAAAAAGTACCTTGATTTGTTGATGTCTTATTTCCAGAGCATAGAGAAATGTCAGATTACCCTTACTTTAAGTTTTTGAGAAATGCTGGAAGATAGAGACAACATCTTTCTGAAAGTACTTGCATCACCTCTGATAAGGACACAGAGCAGATGATGACCCCTTTCTAGAACGATTTCTAGAGAATGGCTCATATTCTAAACCGTAAGAAATTTCCCCTGCAAATACAAAATCTTTTATTATCAAAATTGTTGTTAAACGTTGTCTTAAGGTGCTCAGAATGAAAAGGTCTTTGGGGAAGAATCCTTCATATAAATGTAAATAATATTTATAAAATTAAACAAAAAACCAAGATGGACAAAATTAAAAGGTAATACAGTGACTGAGTAACTTTGGAAGATGGAAATTTTAAGTTCATCCATAAAAGAAAAAGATTAGATAACTGAAAAACATTTCAAGGCTTCCCCCCTTTTTGTGTTTTTGTTGTCTTATCTTTCCCCTTCTTTTATAAAACTTACTAGGTTTTGGGCATCTCCAATAAATGTTCTCTGAAAATTGTCAGTAATAGATACACAGATTAGAGGTAGAAATGTTTTGAATGATCCATTTCCTGCTACATCAGGTGAGCAATCAGGGGATAGGAGCTCCAGAAGATGAAGACAGTATACAAATATCATACTCAGTTGCCACTGGGTGGATATTTCTCCATTAATTCATTGCTTGTTGTAAGTACATCTGTTTTCATCTTCAAAGTGCACTGTGCCAACAAGTTCATAATTTATTTAGAATTACTGAAAACAACCCATTTGCAGAGAAGTTTTCTTTGTGTTCGGTTTCTTTTCTTGATATTCTTTACATTCTATTTTCTTGGCAGATGACCATAATTCAGAGAACTATTGTACTAAGCTAATTGCAAACCCTTCTGTCATATAAGTGAATCCTTGTGAGCCCAACATTCTGGAGCACAGTGTTATTAAGCTCTGCAGAGCTGACTAGTTTGGCCTTGTGTCGTTTTGGAATAAAGCTACAGGTATCTCTTTCCTGTTAACTGTAGGGTTTAGATGCCTGATGATCAAAGTAGCAGAGAGGACAAAGCATTCTGCTTGCCCTTTCTAATAAGACTTTAAGTCTCACACTTGATGGTCTCCATTTCCTTTGCAGATTTAGTTTTTCTTGTTTATTTCCTCTGCTCACTTTATTTTCTACCCAGTGCTTCCTGGGAATTCCTCTTCTTTCACAGTGGCTATTACATTGCCTTCTTTGTTTTATGAGCTGAAACAACAGCTAACAAGTATGCAGCCCATCATCAAAGGCTGTAATTAACAACTTCATACACTTACAGAAGTTACTACAGGTTTTCCTACATCCCCATAGTAATAAAATATAAGGCTGAGAATGGTGTAGTAGCTTCAGTGAATCTAATTGCAACCTTCCATAGATTTCAATTAGAGGGCAAATTATCCCTCTTCGTTCAGCTGTATACAATAATTTGCCTAGTTTGTAATATGTAGTGTGCCTGGAAGGTGCTGAGTTAAGCACTTTAAAATTTGAATGTGTAGTAACACAGGAATTCTAGAGGATTTCTTTTGACCACAGATCTAAATTTGTGGATGTTTTAACAGAGTCAGGTAGTTTAGAAAGCTACGTCTTTATGCCTAGCCAAAACAGAGCTGGGAGATCTTAGACCTTATGTAGGTTGTATCAAGTTGTAGCTCATTGTTCTGTAATGCCCAGACTCCAAAGATACACAAAAATACACAAAAGCAAAACCCAATAACCCAGAATGCTTGGAGACTTAGAAAAAATTATAGGTAATAAGATAATTTGTTAGAATGCCTCTGGTCTCCATTTAATGTTTTATATGCTCTTTTTAGGTAATTTTAAGTAAGAGGGGGAAATAGCAATAAATGTTAACAATCTAATTTAGTTTTACTAGAAAAAAACTGAATACAATTAAATTTCTTAAAATAGTTTTAAGTTGAAGCCTGTATAAATGTTCATATTAAAAATATTCCTATTTGAAATCTGATTGAGTGCAATGTGCTTCTTACAGTGGCCAGGGTTTGGGATAAATTTTATATAAGTGACAACAACAACAAACCACAAATTTTTTAAGTTCAAAACTTCTACTGAATTGCTTCTATTAAAGATCTCAATGGAGTTAAACAGCTCTCCCAGCATGTTTTTGGACTATGAAGGAAGTTAAGCAGGAACTTAGCTAAACTTCTTCAGAGCCAAAACTCTGTTTCTTAAAACAAACAGCTCTAGAGTTTCAAATAAGTACTGGGACACATTCACTACTAGGTAACTCTTGTCACATGAGATTTCAGTCTTTGTTCTTGCTGTTAAATATTTAATATCTGGTTACACCACTTTATTTCCTATTGTAAGGGCACGATGTCACTCACTATATGTCAAGTTCCCATTTCAATGGAATGGTGTGGTTGGGTGCTATTTTGAAAACACTCTTAGCTCACCTCTGCAAGTGTCCATATATTTCTGTAAATTGCTCTAAATTTATTTTAAATGTGTTAATGGGAGTGTCACTGAGTATGTTCTGGTAGAAATAAGAATTTGAAGTTACTCAGCTACAAGTAATGTAATCACAAAATGCTTTTGATATATGAAATTAGCTGATAAATGTAGGCTACACTGTCATTGCCTTTCCATTGGCAAGAGTCTCCAGAGGTCTTCATGTTCCAACCATTCAGATCACAGAAGACCAAACGGGGGACATCATTCCCTGACAGTCTGCTCCTATGACTTCATGGCATTTCTTCATGACATTGGTTAGCAGCAGCAGATTTTGCATTTGGCTGGTTGTTTTTTGAAATGAAACATATATTAAATAGTCACTGTTCTTTCTTATACTGAACCTAATTTTAAATTTTTACTGTTGTTTTGAATTATTCTGGGAAAGTAAAATATTATGTTCTTGCTTCCTTCTAACCACTATATGTTAATAAAATAAAAGTCCTTTCTTTCTGTCAAGGCACAGACGTCACATATAGATAGATAATTAAAGCATATGCACAGCCCACAAACCTCTAAATCATATATCTCTTTTCCCACTTAAACATTTTCTTTTTTCTCACTGTGCACAGTTCAGCTTAGTTTTATGTTAAGTTCATTATATGGCATTGGTCAACAAACTTTATTTATTATAGTGATAATTTTTGATATAACTCTTTGTAGGAGAATACCTCTTCACAAATTTTAAATTATGCTTTTGTCATGCTTGCTTCTAAAGCAAGGAAAATTCTGTAAATTATGGTAGTAATTAATGATTTTCATAAATGGGAATGTCTCTTCTTCAATAAAATCAATACAGCAAAAAAAAATTCCCTGTATTTTCCCTTTAGTTGATGTACACAATTATTTTAAATATTACTGAGGTGTACTTCATTAATGTGCACTATCTCAGGGCATCTTAACTTAGAAAGTTATTGCTTAAAAAAATGTATGGATGTCTGGATGTCTTGAATTTACTTGATCTGTTCTTATTCACATATTCTGATTTTTTCACCTTTTTTTTTCTTTCTCAATGAATACATTCTTATACTTTTCTGCCAATGAAACTTTGAAGAGATAAGAAGAGGAAATGGAAACAGAAAAAGATTCCTTCAGCAAATAAGGTCTCTATTACCTCTTCTTTGATAAATAGTAGTTCTCATCAAATATAAACCACCTTGATGCATTGCTGTCCCTACCCACTACCACTATGTCCTGATTTTTGATGTAAGTCTTCCTAAACTGTCATCTACATCAGAAACCTTCTGTATTTGGTTTGAAATATGAAATTATGTGCTGGAAAATATTCTGCAGGTTTTTATTGGTTCCTGGTCCACCCACACTAAGAAAGGGATTTGAAGCTATCTTGAATGTGGTGCTGTGCTGTACAAGTTATGCTCACAGTATTTCCCCCCAGTTCCCTGTTCATGCCTCCCAAATTGCCCCATATCTTAATGTCTTGGTTTTATCTCATTAAAAAAAATCCATTTTCCTTCTAAAATGAAAGCCCTGAGATGTAGGCAAGAAATATATTAAGGTACCCAGACAAAGGATGAAAAACACTTATGATAGTAGGTTGCACTGATTATCTGCATTTTGGTACTAGAGGATTACTACATTTCTGTCCTAGAGGTCAGATGCCACCCCTCCAAAGAAACCCCAAATCCAAAACCCCCTCAAAAATCCCCCCCAAAATAACCCACAAACAAACAACCTCAACCCAAACCAAACAACAACAACTGCTAAAAAACCAGCAAAACAAAAAACCAGCAAAACAACATGTCCTATTTGTCAGTCACCTAAATGTGCAGAATAGAATGGATGAAATTTCTGCTAAAACAAAGAATTTAAACTCCAATATTTTCCTTAAAAATTAACTTTTCCCCAGATACATGAGCAATCCTGGCTGACTGGTGGCCTTTCTTACCACTTAATCTAAACTGCTAAGGCCTATTGTAGTTCTCTATTCCCAGCTAACAATGACCTACTTTAAGCTACGGATTTCTGTTTAGTAAAAACCCATTAAAAGGAAAAAAAGTTCCCTCCAGGCCATCTGTTGTTTATTTTTCCTATTAGCAGCAAACTGTTCTCTTGGAGAACAAGGGTCAGTCAGCTCCGTAAGAAATGGGAACATTTTGCCCTTTCATTTGCTGCTTTGTAAATAGTAGCAGGTATTACTTTTCCCTTACAGTGTTTAAACAGGTAGAAGTGGGTAATGTGATAATGCAGTCTTTGCAACTATTTGTGTTTGAATTCACTATAATACACCAGCTGAATGTGGATTTATGAACTCCTACTTCCTGACATTTCTTTTGGAAAACCGTGCAATTTTCTGATTAAAATTTTTCTTTCATTGCATGTTTAAGCTTCTGACAAGGTAACAACATGACACATCCTACCAGCATTTCTAATATTTGTATTTTTTCTTTAGTTTAACTTCGTTTTGTTTTGCTAAGAATATATTTTCTTGTATAAATTAAAAATAACATAATTAAGGTAAAAATGAGCAGTTCAGGTATTGTTTTTCCTTCTGAAAACTCACAGCTATTAGCCAGCCATGGAAAAAAGGGTGAGGAACCTTACCTCACACATTTTCTGTAGCAGGAAGAGGAAGAAAAGAAGTAGAAATATGCTACACTTGTGATGATAATTACATACACTGCAGGTATGAATTGATTCCTTTTTTAACTAATTGAAATACAGATATGTACATATCCAACTATTTTTACAAAATCATCTTTTCCAGCCTCTAAAGTTAAGGAAGGACAAAGCAGTAGGTGGTATTCGAAGATAAGTATAGTGAATCATATAGTTGCAGTGAGTAAAATGTTGAGCTTTTAATGAGACACATAAATACTTGGTAACAGAGTCAATAAGATCTTTTCCCCCTCATTTTAATTTTCTGAAACTGGAACTGTGTGATGAGCAGCAAATTTTTCTTTTCATTTATTGTTGTGATTAATAGTAAATTATCTTTCTAATGTTTCTCAATCTATTTAGAAGCTAGATATGAGTCATAATTCTTGAGGCAAGGAAGAAATATAGACAAAAAATGCATTATATCTTCTGGTTGCCCTCCTTACAATCCTTTTGATTCACTTTAAATTAACTTTATTAAAAGTAAGCCCAAATTTCTTTAATTCACACTATGTAATCCAAGTTGAACAATGCATAAGAGGAAAAAGATTCTTCAGAAATAAAACAGGAGACTCTGACAGCACTCAATTGTAACTCTATTCATTTCTGCAAGCATTTTGTGATGAGTGTATATATATAAAAACTTGGGGAGGTTTTTGGGATTTTGGTGGTTAATTGATTCTCCCAGTCAGTCTGTGCTAGTACTGATTATAGAAAAGATTGTCTCCTCCAAGGAACAGACACTATTTTGAAGGAATTATGGAACCACTTTTAGTCAAACTTTAGTGTTTTACTATCTTTTTTAGTGCCAATACTAAATGATGTGCTGTGTAAGTGAAGTATTAAAACAATCATTTCCATACACTGAATTACTGTCCCGGTAAGTATTTGCTTGTTCTGCTTATTTTTATCACATTTTGCTTTTGCAGGATAAGCCGGAACCATTAATGTGACAGTTTGAGATGATTATACTACACCAATGCCAGCACAATTTATTTAAGCTACTTTTTTGCATCTGTTCCATAACACATGCTTCAAAATATTCATCATACTGAAATACGGAAAGCAGAAAGGTCATTGCTTTTGTTTTGATTTCCTCAGCTTCCCCGCCAAAATGTAAATTCGAACCACAAGGATTCCAGCGGATCATAAACTTATTTCATAAATTTTGATAGAGGGTTATAATCAGTGTTACAGTGAGCAGACTTGAAGTAAAGGAGCCCTGTTTTAGGAAAGACATGCATATAGGTCAGAGAAAAACCGTTCTGTTTGAACATATGTTACCACTATTTTTTTTTTTTAATACAACTGTATTGTATATAAAGGCTTCAAAATGGTTGCCCTGTAGTGTACAAAAATACCAGTCACCCCCCTATATGTTTCACTTCACCTTCCTTGGGTCTGACAAACATCCTAGCCTGACATTGACGTACCACTTTTGAGGCAAGGATGAAACTCTCTGGCAGAAACTCCTGCTCAGAGCCCTCAGTGACTGGAATCCTTCCCCTGATGGAATTTTGCAATGTTTTCACTGGAGTCAGGCTTACAAGAGTGCTATGGGTTAAAGTATACAATCTATTTATAAAATAACATGGTAATNGAAGACAGTCAGTGTAAGTAAGCAGAAGAAAAATATTCATGATTTTTCCTTAGTCACAATACTGTAAACAACAAGAAATAATTATGGACTTTCTGTTTACCAAAATTATATGTAAATGTACAAGCTCAGTCTAGGATGTTTTAAAGACAAACTGAAGAACATCAACAGTTCATCTGTGACAGCACTTCAAATTATTCTCCTTAAAAAGAATTAGGACTTTTAAAACTCTGTTATAGTTATGAGTAGTCGCTTTCTTTCTTNCAAAAATATTCATGGTTCTTCCTTAGTCACAATACTGTAAAAAACAAGAAATAGTTATGGACTTTCTGTTTACTAAAATTATATGTAAATGTACAAGTTCAGTGTAGGATGTTTTAAAGACAAACTGAAGAACATCAACAGTTCATCTGTGACAGCACTTCAAATTATTCTCCTTAAAAAGAATTAGGACTTTTAAAACTCTGTTATAGTTATGAGTAGTCTCTTTTTTTTTTTTTTTTTTTTAATCAGAGAATTTGGGAAAAAAAGATAATAAAATATTTTAAAATTTAGGATTATATCTCTCAGAGCCATACAACAAAGCCTACCATTTTTCAGTGGAAAATATCTCTAAGACCTAAATAGAAACTGGAATATTCAAGCAGACACTAGAAAACTGAAGACTGATTTATTTACATTGCTGATTGCCCCTTGCCTTCTGTTCCCTTCCTGGCTATCCTAGAGGTATGTCTAGCATGCACTTTCTTTCATAACTTGAAAATCCACAAAAGATTTTGACTTTTGACTAAAAGAGGAGATATTCTGTAATATCTCTGTAGGCCTTTTGGGAAGACAGAATTATTTTCAATTTTTTTGCAAGAGATGGTATAAAAACAGGGATTTTTGTAACTGATGGCATAAAAGACAAGAGAGTTGCATGACTGGATCTTATTAACAGGACAAAAATGATAATGTTAATGATGTATTATTTTGGCAATTCATTATTTAAGTGGCAATTGTTGGTTTTTTTACTTTAGCTAAATGAAATATAAAATTAAACAGTGTATGATTTTAGAATTAAGTAACATTTTAAATCAGAGCTGTAAGTGCTAGACACAAAAGTACAGTGGGAGAAAAATAGAAGAGAGCAGGGTTTAGAAAATCCTGCTATTACTGTCCTTCCACTATCACCAAACGGATTCAAAACCAGCAAATGTCTGTAGTTGCAGTGCCTTTATGATTGCATTAGTATTCTATACTCAGATTCAGCATAAAGGTCAAATGCAATTCAATCAGTTGTATTCACATCTTTCATAGCAGGTAGTACATGGATGAATGTGTGTGACTTTTTTTTTTTTTTTTACTCAAAACACTGTAAAGAAACAAGCTAAGATGGAATGCTGGATAATGCACTGTTCAAATGGAATAGGTGAGAAATTTTATTTGGAACTTTCCATCCTTGGACCTCATCACATTCATTAAAGGTATCAGATAAACATTTCAGATACGAATCAAAATTTGTATTTACTGTTAGATTACTTCTAAAAGCGACTTCAGACATCCTTTTTCCATAAGTACTCTCAGAACAGCTAGCTACTGCTTCAAATTTATGTAATTCCCCCTTGGAGAGTATGTTCCAGTCTTTGCACAGGTTGGTGTTGTCTGTACAGATCTTTGAAGGCATGCAGTTTCCTTCTGAGTGAAATGCACAGTTTCTGATCCTGCTAGCTCCTATTGTCAAAGCTAGTTTTAAGCAAAGCCATACATGTAGATGACCATATCACAAGTTTTCAGTTCAAATGGTATTTGCTTTTTGCCTGGGAAATGTTAAATAATACCTAGATTGGTTCACTGGATGCTTCTCATTTCCAGAGTATCTGGTATTTTGCTTAAGGGAATGTTTTCTTCCTTGCTCATTCTTTGGCTTCTTCAGTGATCTACCCAATTTTAAGAATTTTAAATTATAATTTTAAATATTTTTCCACGCTCTGGAAATTGAGTCAATGAGGTTCAGTCTCCTTTCTTCCTTTCTATAATATAATCCACCTGTCATTAAAAATGTCAAAACACTCCCGAAAACAAATATTACAGTGATTCCCATGGAATGAGGAAGCGTTGTACTGACTTCAACTCATGAAAGACATTAAGATGGAATGAGAAGGGCTTTTACCATAAGGACCATCACAAAAAGAAGAGGGAAGCTGGTGATGCTGGGTAGACACTAGGGTTATTGGACAGCAAGATTTTCTTTTTTTGGATGTCACGTCTCTCATAAGAAATCTTTTGTTTCAGCTGAAGTGGCAAGAATCCAGTCATAAAGAACAACATGATATCGGAATTTGATCCATCAATTCAGAGAAAGCCTCAGTGGGGTTGTATTACCTTTAGTTCTATATCTGTTTTTTTATTTGCTACTGGTGACTTGAAAAATAGTTCTGGAAACAGAAAATAGTTTTCACAAGAAGAAAATTTCTCTTTTACAAAATCTTGTGCTATGCAATCATAGGTGATGGTTGTAAAATATATGTCATTGAACTAATCCTAAATAAAACATACACCCTGTAATTCCACCTTTTTCACTACATAAAAAAATGTAAAAAAACCCTGAAACATATTGATTTACTGACTGAATGCTTTATTTCACTAGTTGTCTAAAGCAAAGTGATTACAAAAAACTTGCTTGCAGAGTTTAAAACACAAATGATCATAATGATCAACGTCACCCAACTTAAGTCACAGGTCTATGATCCTTTTAATATTGTTTTTTAAAATCCGTTCTTTGGATCTTGTAATAATCTATCCCTTTCTAACAAATACTTAGAGAAATTTGAACTTTATATTTGAAATAATAGACATGCACTGAAGGTTCATTATCAGTGATAGAGTTTCTAAATTTAGTTCAGGTGCCATTGTTGCCTCAGTGATGGCATCAATTCCTTTGTGGAGGGAATCACATTGTTCCGGGAGATACCACTCACATTATAGTGATGCATCTAGCTGCTATACCCTGGGGGTGGATATTTTAATCTTCAAGGCTTTTGTTGATTTGTCCAGAGTAAAGAATCTTCGGTTTGTGAATTCAGCCCTACAGAACTGATTGCCACCTCTGTGCTATTATTGATTCCCCTGAACAGTTTACTGATGCAGTTCATCTGATGACCAGTGATTGCTCCTGTGAACATGAGCAAAAATCCTATTCCAAGAAATATCACCTTTCACCCATGATGAGTTATAATGATTACATGATTGTAGGGCAAGCCAAAAACGTTTTTCCAACCATAGGCACCAGCCCAGCTACATATGATGTAGCCACTGTCTGGCACAAGTTTGTGCTGGCAAAGCAACATAAGTCATCTAATGCTGAGGTGATCAACCTCTGATTTGTGATTAGTTTCAGCTTCACTTTGTGCTATAGTGCAGTTATTATCCCACAAACCCTGTGTTCAGTAAAGATAAGTAATCACTGTATAACTTAAGTTACAAAGAGAGCAGTGTTAGCATCAGATTTCTGGAAAAGTTTTGAAAACGTTGCTGAATGAAACAAAGTGGAAAAGCATCCCTACACACAAATAAATGTCCCATTGGCAGAGGTCTCCTCCTGGTGAGGATGGCTCCCCCAGCACCTGCCGGAACTAGAGGGGCTCTCAGCGTCAGCCTCTGCCTTTTTGGGCATATGAGACAATCAGCAAAGAAGAGGGCAGATGTTTTTTGCTAAAAGCAATTGTGCTTCAAGTGTAAAGAACTATAAGGCTTGATACTGCAATCATTTTTTGTATTAACAGACAATACTAAATGATTTTTAGTACAGATACAGATTACTTGGTTTAATAAAGGTCTCCGTTTTGCACCTATAATGACATTGAAGCTTGTAGGATGTGTATTTTAGCTTATCAAGTTCAACATTTAAGTTATGAAATAAATTAAATTTGCAAATCATTTCTACTTAAATGACTGTAAGAAATATTTAATATTCCTTTTGTCAGTATTAATAATTAATATCTTAAAAATAGAACTCAAGATCTGATTTATCTGTGGTAACTTGTTAAATGGAAAATGGTTTATAAAAAGAAAAACATCTTCAAAAAACCCTAACAACTGAGTTCCTAATAATGAAGTCTGAAATGTCCAGGGTAGCTTCAAAATCCCTTTTGAACCTGCTAGGAAGACATAGGAACTTAATTCCTGGGGGGCTAAAATTATTAAAATAATATTAATGTAACTCTTAAAATATTTCTTGTATGGTCAAATACATTTATACCTATTTATAGGAGGTATGTATGTATACTGGTATAGGAAAGAATACACATAAGACTCTAAAATTCATCTTTGTAAATGCTAAAGGGATTGTTTGCTGAAACTAGCAGAAAGCTAACTAAACTGGCATGTTAAAAAAAAAAACAACCCATGGCATTATATTTACATATTAAAAATATCATTTATTTCTTTGCAACTGACGGTCAGACAGAGCAATAAAAATTACACATTAATGGTAAGATGATTAGTGGGATCAGGATGGCAACAGTTCAGACTGTAGTCTTGTGACTAACTGAAAAGATCTGATCTTCCTACAACTCAGAAATAGGCAGAAATTTTAAATCTGTTTTGGTATTATTTACATACTATAAAATTATAGATTAATTCCCTAAGGTACTTCTGGTACAATAAGCTTTAAGTATAGTATAACTCTAATGCATTAATGATCTGGAAATTAAAAAATGGAGAATTCATTCCAAGTCTTTCCATGAGCACCCAGGTTGTTTTGGGACAAGAAATAATCACAGTTCTTCTGTACATTTGTAAGCAATGAGAGCTAGACTTTCGGATATTCTTGTGCTGTTTAGATGCCAAAAGTCAAAGCAAATTTCAATTTCCAAAGGTTAATTTGATTCATTAGAAGGAATCTGCAGGAATAAGCATGCCAGCTTACTTGCTCTTCTACTCCTCTTTCCTGGCATAGCAACACATATGAAAAGGCAAAGGAAAAGGGGAAATGTGGTTGAAGAGCACATGGTCATTGCAATCCAATCTTCTAGGGAATACAAAGAAATCGTGCATATTTAACCTGACCTTTAGAGTCTTTGAAATTCAGCGACCTCTTAAGAACCACAAGGTTGGAGCTGACAGGGTTTTGCTCCTTTGAATCTTGCCCATTAATGTTTACATCTATAAAAGAGAAACTGTGATTAATTTCCAAGTATTTAAGGCCAAATGAGGTCAGTTTTTCTAGTCCTCTGAACTGTGAAATCAGAGTGCGTTAAGTCTTCCTTAAGGCCATAGGTAGGCAAAACCATCTCAATCTTTAGGATGTTAAACTCTGTGGCTACAGATGGAAAAGAACAAAATCTAAATCCTGCCAGTAATATTAGCTCATAGAAGTCTTAGGAAATTAATTTTTGAAAGAAACTCAAGTGGTCTCATTTTGTCAATTCTCATCATAAGCTCCAAAATGAAAAAAAAATTACGTAGACTCCCTACTAGTGTAAAGAAGGAAAATAGCTTCTGAACATTTCATGAAATATGTTGATAGTTCTATAAGAAAATTATCTAAGAAAGATTTAAGTGATTTTATGTTTTCCATCAGAGTTTGTTCTGCTCAATATAGTATTCTCTGTCTATATGCAAAAATTTGAGGAAAGAGAGAAAAACAGAAAATAAGAAAAAAAACCATTCAACCACCTCTGTTTCATAGGTAAAAATAATTAAAAATTTAATTCTTGCAAACTTTAGGAAAGATAGTGGCCGAACACACTACATTCAAGAAAAGCTAGCATGGTACTTTCTCCATACTGAGAGCAATGTAAGCAATTCCCCCTTTTACCTGTCCATCCAAAATAAAGTTGTGGCTGGGCTTTCTCTAAGTGGGACCTAGAATTTACAGAACAGATAATTCTATCCCATTCTGTAATAGCAGTAATATTGGTCATCTTTTTTTTCCCGAATCTGGGAAACAGCATATTTGCAAAGTACCCTGTAAGGTGTGCCACTATGTGTTATGAAGCATTAAGTAAGAAGGTTTGTATACCACATCAGTCCAAAAGTCCATCATATACCACAAAAGTCCATCAGTGCTTTGTGATACCTTTGAGGTCTAGACTGCATTAGACTGAGTATAACAACCAAATACTGCATTTTACATTTTCTTTGTGAATTTGGAAATAACTGCCTTAGTGGGTATCTTTATATACCCGTGCAGTAAGTTATAGTGGGTTTCAAACTTTTCCAACTCCAATTTGACAACCCGAATCACTTGAAATGTCTAAATGCTTATTTTTCCTTCCTTGAATGCTTTTTTTGTGATACCTTTGAGGTCTTTCCAGCCTACAGATATCTTTTGTGAATGGGATCCTCAAACCTGGAGTATTTTCACAGCAATGTTCACAGCACTACCAATAGAGGCAGGATAGCTTTCCTATTTCAAATGGATGTTCTCCATTTTATTTAACCAAGAAGTGCATCAAGCAGGCCTTTTTCCTGGAACACTGCATACAAAGGTCATGTAGAGATGATTATCCAGGATGACCTCCTAACTCTTTCTGAATCACTGCTCCACCATCTGGTACATGCTCCAGATAGAAGTCCTTGTGGGTGACTTTAATAATTTTGGATTAATAATTATTACAATTTACTGAATATTTTGAGTATTTTTAAATTCTAAAAAAGAAATATTGAACGCATTCTGCAAATTATTCCACTGGACAGTGCATTATTAAATGCACCCAATATGCTAAACACTTAAACTTTATAAATTGTAGACATTTCCCTTTTTAGCAAGTTAGTGTATTTTTCTTTTTCTTTTTTTTAATATGATCTGTATCAAATGGCAACACGTCAGTGTAGTGGTATTAATAAATTCATTGCTTTCTAAGAAATTTGACTGTGAATATTGGAGATAATCCCATTATGTTAATACAGTTAAATAGATTAAACAAAATCAAATGAAAATAATATTATGCTACAGCTCACTTGTATGATCTTTCACTTGCATTTTCAGTACTCAGATTTATGGGTTTCCCTTAATGTTCCCAAGACTTAGAAGTGTCCATCAATGGAAACTGGAAGTTGGATTTGATACAGGTACGCATTTCCCTTCATATAATCACTGGGCAGCAAACTAGCCCTGGAGGTCTTGAAAGGAGTATCCATCACTGACTTTAAACATGCTGACTGTTTTCAGTAAATTGAAAGAAAAGCAGAAGTTAATGTTCTCTTCATCTTTCTTCTCCTGACACTTCACTTCTTTGCAGGAAATGTGTAAGTAAAGAATGTTAACAGTGTCTCTGCTGCTGTCCTTGAGTAATCTTTATCCTCATACACTTCTTCATCGTGTTGTATTGTAAAATAAGTCACATGGAGACTGGCATTTTTAATACATGGAAAAATAGGTAAATGTTAAGATTGCAAGAATTTTAGCTGTGCAAAGCTATGTTCTAGGTACTTCTGGACTTCAGGGCCATGTTTATAATAAGCTTAGTAGTGAATATCTCTAAAATTAAATATAGAACAGAAAGAAACATACTCCTGAAAATATTGAAAATTTACATCTCAGATGATATTCAGGAAAAGTTAAATGGCAGTCTATCTCCTATGTAGCTTGGGACAAATTTTCTAACCAAGAGCCAGTGATATGTGATAAGGTAAATCTAAAACAGATAGCAGTTCTAACCCAGAAAGTATAAAAGTGCTCATATTAATACACCAAAAGCTGAATTACTAAGTAGGACAATAGGGAATAAGTAGTCTTTTGAGTTTAGAGAGTAATTGCTGCTCTTAGTATGGAAAACAGTTTTGAATTAAAGTAGAGAATTTTTCCCCTCTTATCAGCTCCTAATTTTTCTTCCTTTCCTTTTCTTGTATATTATTCTTTATAATCAATCTTCTCTGCTGAAAATATATTTTCTGAAATCTCGTCCTTAGAATTTTTCAGACCAATAGACTCATACACTTCCACAAAACAAATGTGAAACAAATAATCAAAAATTCTGAGTTCCGTCTCACCAGGCACTGTTTTCAAACACTGACCAACGTATTTGGCATTTATGTATACAGTGAATATATAATCATCTTGATGATTAAGGTTGTCTGTAGTGACTTCATGCCACTCAGTAAAAAACCACCCAAATATACTTTATATGGGCATGAACAAATAATACAGAATGAAAAAATAAGTATAGAAATATGAAAATTCAAAGCACTGGTTTCATTAATTTACATAGGCTCTAGTAAATTTGTGCATGTTTTGCAAATTATATGTAGGGAGAGAAAGAAAAGTCTTCCCCTAATTTTATAAACACTTTCAGATATTTTCTTCACACTTTTCCAAAGCTCCCCAAAAGCGTCCTTCTCTCTGCTACATCTGTTTCTTTGATACTTCCTAGCACATCAGACATTTCAGTGGAAAAGTTTATCACATACTATTTTGCCATTTAGTTTTCTGTTGTCAGACAGTAAAGAAATCCAGCAACTGGTGCAATGAAGGGAATTCTGTTTTCCTCTTTTTCCTTTCCCGTTGTAAAGATGTATGAGCAAAGTACCACTAATACTTTTTTTTTCCAGTTATGTAACAGCACTGGTATAACTTCATTGTATAATACTGGCAAGTTTTTGCTAATCTATGCAACTGAAATTACTTGTCACACCTGAGTACATTTCCTTTGATCATAACGATTTGCTGTTCTAAAATATCACAGAGATAGAAGTAAATACGTTTTGTAAGAAAAAAACCTGTACTTTTTTGTTATGACAAATGAACTATTTTGGACTATGCTCTATGATTTTAAATGGATTTTATATCAGGGAGAAAATTCAACGCATATTAAACTTTTCTTTGTTTGTTTCTCCTGCCTTCTTCTCTTCTTACTTGCAGTACAATGTATTCATTAAAAAGCAAACATATGTTCTCAGAGCTGTGACCGAAACTTTGCTAAACCATTCAGTGAGTTTTATCTGAGTAACTCTTCCAGCACCTTGTGAAACCTGGCTAAACCTTGCTAAAGATCTTGCTAAAAACTTTTGCATGTTAGCAGTGTGATGAAGTTGCAGGGATATTTATATGGTTGGAATTAGGTATATGCTTTCAGACTGCTCAAAGCTACATTTTAATTGTTATATCTTTATTTCTGCAGCCTCATCTGGTTTTGTATTTTAACTAGTCATTCTTTTGGACCCATCTTTTAAATTAAATCATGTGTCTTCAATCATACTAGCTAGTTAATTATCTATCTACAGTTTATTATTTAAGTATTTTGACAGCAAAATGTACCTGTGTGCATTTCATAAATTTATCACTGTTTTTCAGCAGCGTAAGTGCATTTCAATTAGCTTTTTTAGGAATTGCTAAATTGAAAGCCCTTGTCAAAATAAAGGGAATGTTCTATCATTCCAGCTCATTCTGAGGTGATAAATTCGTTGATTTGACTTAATATACATGTAAACTCAAGAGTATTTGCATATACAATGCCACAGGGCCCATAGGACCTAATATGAATGGTAGGTTCTTTTTATCTTCTGGTAGCACTGGGCTTCCACATAACCAGCTCTGTGTTGTACAAGGGACAAGGCTGGAATTTGACCATGGTTAAGCACTGAAAAAAAGGTTTTTGGATTTTGTCCATGCACTCAGCACTGCTGCCCATTCGTTGATACTGCACATCCTGGGATAACCAACAGCAGCGTGTCATTGACACTGTGGATGGCTTCCATTTAAATCCCTTCATTTGGATTTTATTAGAATGGTACTAAAATGGAAGAGCAGTTTAGTTTTAGGAGCATTAGTGCATGGATTTTTAGCCACAGAACTGATATTAACTCTAATGGGAATGGTAAATGCCTTGCATTTTGTTACAAATACCCTTTAGTGATTTCCCGTGACTGCTACTCATGTTTAATATCCATTCACTCTGTTTATTTTCAGATTAGTGTGGTTTGGGGTCTGACATTGATATAGAGACAGTGAGCACACTCTACAAACAGAGAACATGCTCTGTTTCATCAGAGCTCTGTGGTGAATGCCAGCCCTGCTCCCAGAACTGGCCAAGTTGAGTCATGTACGGTGCTGTTCAGCACCTCCTGTATCTGATGACACACCAGGGACAGATTTTGACAGGTTTTGGAAATGCAGATCACTTGGCTGGTGCCATAATGAAGTCATGGGGTCATGGAAGGGAAAGGAAAGATTGGACTGAAAATGTGAGTGAGGGATACTAAACCCCTACTAGTGCTATGCTGATAGGAGCAGTGTCTACAGAAATGTTTCTGCTGATTATATTCAGCAGACATCTGGATTCTGTTTTTAGCACAAAGACGCATTTCTTGTGTGACCTTGAAAAAGACATCTCATAAAATTGTTGCCATGCTCAAGCTGACTGTAAAATGTCCATTCATTTCAATGAGTTATACTGTGAATAAGGAGTGCTGCAGCCTGCCTTGATAAGCTCATGTGCTGTACAGGCATAAACCCAGTGGGCAAGACTGACTTAGTATAGCACTAACGTAGCATTATAAATGTTGACAAATAGAATAACTTTAGCTGGTGAACAGCAGCTCAGAGTGACTGTAATATTTTTGTTCACTTCTTAATAACTGACATTTCTCCAATACTGTTTCCTCAATAGCCCCTGTATGAATCCATTGTTACGCCATTAAAATAATTGTCTGTAACTGAGGCCTTTTGGCACATGGAATAATGAAATCTGTATGTAAAATACAGACTAATTAAATACCATTTTGTTCCTGTAAGCTTTGCTGGGTGGCATTTCCATAGCAGATATCTTCATGTTGTTGCAATCACAAATTATTATCTCTACAACTCCAGAGAGAGGAACATCTAGCTGAGAAAGCACACAGATTTTCATGGCAAAAAAAAATCCAAACCCACAACTTGCCAGAATGCACAAAATTCTTGTTAGAGAGCAGGGAGGGGAAACACAAGAATATATAGAAATTTGAAGGGGATGGATAATGCTAAAATAAATGGTTGAGCTTGATAGTATCAGTGAAATCACTAGCTATGCCTTTACTATATTGATGTAGAAGAGGAGCAGCTGCCTCACAGCATCCCCACTGAGGGCCCTGGTGGTGTGTTCCTGAAGTCACACTCCCTGGTTTCCTTGTAGCCCATGCCAATTCAGGGAGCACACGAAACAAGATGTTAGTGTAGGTGGATACAGACAAGGTGTAATGTTGAATAGTGTCCTTTAGAACTGTAAAAATAATATATTTTGCTTACTTTTATTTGGAAAGGAGTCAAAAGAGCAAATACAGTATTCTGTATCAGATTTCCCTCCTGGAAGCAGCCCTGTAGTCTTCTCGTCTGCTTTTCTGCATTAAGATCATAGCATCCTTCCTCTTTTTGTCTGCTTTGAAAAATTCATTCATTCTGTGAAAACCTCCTGGAGAAAGCAAGCTTTCATACAGTCAGAGTTGCTCAGACAGTCTGTGTTTTCTCCAGATGCAACAGTGTTAGCTCAAGAATAAAACAGTGCGATCTCCCAATCTGAGCAAGGTATTCATAGAAATACATGCAGACACAGCCATCAATTAAAATTCTGAATCCCTGAAAATCAAACCATGAGATAATTTGTGTCTCAACCTTAATCCAGAGTCGGGAATTTGATCCCATTCCTGTTTCCAAAACATACTTTCTGATGTTTTTGACAGTGGCAGTAAGTCTAGTTTCTTTTGCTTCCCTGAAACCTACTGCTTTTCTCAATGAGCACCATCTGAAACAAAACCCAAACAAACCAACTGCAAAATCACCTCACTGAACAACTTTCCCATACGTGAAGTATTTCTTCTAGGTTGATATTTAGGGATTGCTAATCAGCCTTTTCTTTTCTTTGGCTCTTCCCACAAATAACCACGTAACATTTTCTCATAAAAAACAGAAGCATGCTAAAATTAAGTAGCAAGCTTTAGACAAAAGAATGGGATTATCCTACCCATCAGACAGAACATCTGTGCACAGTTTCTTCGGAAGGTCAAATGCTGAGTTAAATACTGTGAAGGACTGTTTCTGTCATGCTGGCTAGACACATGCACATCTAAAAAAGCAGGAATAATCAAATTTCATACTTTAACAAGAAGATTGCATATGAAGGTTAGGAAATAATTTTATAGGGGAAATATTTCAATTTGCTATAGTGGGCTCTAAATGAAACCAGCACAGGCAAACCATATGAAATTGGGTTTAATCCCTCAATAAACCTGTTTTCAGCTTCATAAGTTCACAGTCAATAGCCTGGTCAATCTTAATATTTGTTTGAAATCACCAGCTACACATTATTACTTCTGCATGCACAGAAGGAAAATACTTTGCTTTAATTTAAAGATTACATTTTTCTTTCAGTCTCTCAGCAGTCCTCTACTTGGACATCAAGTTGGAATGTTCAAAGGGTATGGACATATGGGCAAAAAAGGTGTTCTCTGACATGTTTCCTGAAATTTACTGAATTAAATGGTGAAATTAAATGGTGAATTAAAGGCATCTGAGGACACGTTGTTATCTGCTGAACTACTGTGAGGAGACAGCAGTTTGTGCCAGTGTCACCTACCAGCTGGGAGGGGCAGCAGCACCACAGGCAGGAGATCCCAGTGCCCTGCAGGGACCAGAGAACATGCCTCCAGGCTGGATGGAGCACACACAGCAGGGTACGCCAGGTGCTGCTGTGAAGGGAAGAACTGACTGTCCGCTGCAAGGGGATTCTCCATCACAGAACTGCAGCTACACAATACAGCTGCCTTCACTGGTTGGAAGAGCAGCCTAAATGATAACAAAGTCTTCTGGGATTTTTTGGTGGTGGTGGTGACGGTGGTATTTTTTGTTTGGGTTTTCTTTACTTCTTTTGCAGTCTGGTTGGTAGCTGTGGATATTTACCAGGACTTTTAAGAAAAAAAGAGTAAGAAATTTGTTGTTTGTTTGTTTTTGTTTTTTGGTTTTTTTTAGCCTGACACATCTTAAAAATTACCTAATAAAAATGACATAAAGGCATGAACCTGGAAGGAAACTCTTTTCCTACTTATTCTCACTCACAACGATTTTCAACCCATCTTGTGTTTTTTTTTATCATTGAGTAACTGGAAACTTTGTTTACTGAATCTTTTTAAAAAAGACACATTTAGATGCATGAAATGTTTCATGATTATTGTGGTGATAGTCCCTGCATTTAAGAGACACCAGTGCAATATTCAGTCAGAAAAGTTAGCTCGAGAAGCCTATCCATCTATAGCCTCAAATAATTTCATCAAGAAATACGAAGTATGTGATCTGTGAATCTCTGTGCCTCAAAAGGGAAAAGGGGCAGAAAGATATTTTAAGCCTTTTGTGAAAACATATTTCCCAAGAATCTTTGTGGAGTTACCTCCATGGAAAGTCTACAAACCTAAAAGTTGAAAATCAGAGCCAACCAGATGTTCTCCATTCAGAAGAATATCAGTTTCTGGTTTGCAGTCTATCAGTGTGAGATCCCACTGATGACATTATAAAACTTAAAATAACAGCTTCATCTTCAAGAAATTGAAGAGAAAGTATGATATGCTAGGATACAAGAATTTGCTATGAGACCTGCGTACATTTTAATAAATTAAATACTGGTAATATATTACTATTTAAAATATAATCTCACCACCTTATTTATACTGTTTATTAATATATAATTCATGAAAATATGTATCAAATAATTATTAATGAAACATTTGTGTTTGACTATATATATACATACATCTATGTAATTCCACATCTAGAAAAAGTATGTGGTTGATGTAATTAGCATTTGCTACTGCTGCAGTTGAAGCCAGTGATTTGCTTACTTGTCTGACTATAATTCCTCCATCTATTGCTCATTTGACAGTGTATTTCAGCTAATTTCAGTTTTATCTGCTCAACTTTGGCTGCTTGTTCCAATGTGTTATATTTTCAATGACAGTTAAATGACTCTTTTCTCAAGATGCAGTTTAATATGCAGGATGATGATTTGGCAGTTAAATAGTGCACTGCGATATGTAGCAGTCCTGATGAAAGTTTTAGTATGATTTGTGCTATGGAGTAAAATTTATACTTATTACGCATCCAAAAGCTGTGGAAAATACAATGTGAATGTTTAGATGTAGGGGTGGGGAGGTTTCAGCTTTATTTTTTTTCCCCAAAGAAATAAATATCTGCTATAATTTTGTTTGTTTATTTATTTATCTCCTGCAAAGTAGAGTTGAATTTTGCTTCATGGGAAATAGGAGATAGTAGTGCATACATGGCTTTTAAAAAGTTATTACTTTATATGTTCATTAAAGCCTAAAATTAAAGTTACAAAGAATAGCTTATCAAGGGTTGTGCTGCTCAGCTTAAGTACAGCGCTCCTAAATCTTCCCCAACCTCTCTTTAAAGGTTTGCATTTCATTTCAGCTTTTTCCGGGCTGCTACTTGAATTCATTTTCTGCACAGATCAGCTTCTACAAAAAGTACCCTGCTTCTAAATCAAACAACAGATATTTTATATTTAAGAGCTGCAGAACTGTATTATTTCTTAAGTGGATCAGAATCTCTCAATCCAATAAGCAGTCTTTAAAGACCAGTAGGCAGCCTGTGTCCCATTATTGCTGTTTAAAGGCTGATTTAAATGAGAGCGATTGCCACCTTTTTTAGATGTCAGCAAAAAAATAGCAACTATCAAAATTTCAGAATGATAATTTGTTGTGAAATTTATTTTTCCATTTTCATGTTACAAAACATTTCCAGGGCCTCAACCAATATACCTTTTCTTTCTAATTTCCTGTTTGCTTTCTTAATCTCATTGTTTATTGTGATTTTTCTCTGTCGTTCAAATGTAGGTGCTAATTTTCTTTATGTTCATTATAACTAAAAACATAATTTTCCTTATACAAATTATGACTGCTAAGAAAAGGATGGCTCTTTTTAAAATATGGTTCAGAATGAAATAAAAATAGAAACCAGAAAAACATCACCATAAATCTGGTTTTCAATATAGATATTCACGTGTACATAGTAAGGGATTTTTAAAAGATATATTTCAATTTTTCTTATCATCTTTAAGAATTAATATAATTTCAAGGAATAGCAAGTATAAATTAAAGGATGTGCTGTCTGACAGTAATCTCTAGAAGTTATTTTCCTTTTAAGGCTAGCAGTAAAAAAAGCAATCAGCTTTAACACCTGGACATTTAATTCTTTTTTTTTTTTAACATATATAATTTGCTAATGACTAATGATTTTCAAAATATATACCGAACAGCTCAGAATCATTTCTCCAAACAGTGAACTTTTTTTACCATCCTGTTAAACATCCAACAGTATTGTAGTATACCATGTATTTGCAACTTTTCTTTTTCAGTTTAAATGAAAAATTCAGTTTAAATTGCTAACCTTTTTGTGATTCTCTCGGACTTAAAACAATACATGTAAAAATTAAAAAGATTAGTCCTCCTCTACCCACCAATACACACTAACATATTTCTAAGATTGCAAAAGGCATTCTGAGAAAAGACGTTCATAAGCGCAGCAATACAACTATGAGTAAAGTCCAGTAGAGTTACAGGTTGTTTCTTATGATGACTCATGACAGAGAGATTGAAATACACACACATAGATATCTATATATAGGCCAAACAAACGTTTGGCATAGGTCTGAAGTAAAAACGTGGATGGAAGAAGACAACATTTAAACTCTACCACTGACGAAAATGGGATTGTAAATCAATTTTCAATATATTGACTCAGTGGTGCTGCCGTGCAGCTTTGGAGCTATGGAGCAAGGCAGTTTAGTGTCAGGATAAGGATGTGAAAGGTAGGAAACTTATGTGTTGTTAAATCAGAATTATTCCTATGATGTTAAATTTTTCAGTCCTTAAACTGCTCTACAGGTTGGGTCATGAAGTCCTAGGTTGATTTCAGCTAAATCGTTTAGGTTAAAACTCAATGTTTGGTTTTTTGGGAGGTTGTGTTGTTTTGGTTTGGTTTGGTGTTTATGAATTTATTTAGATAATCCTGTATTTATTCAAGTATTTTAAATGTGAACTCACTAAGTTTGAAGCTGTTCCAGTTCCCTAAAATTTAAGCCTCCTACCTTTTTGTTCCTTATCCCACTTTTAATTCTGCACAAAGCCTCAGCTTTGAGACTGCCCAGCTGTACCCTGCCAGCCACAAGCAGGGTGCATAAAGGAGCATATCCCACATACCTCTGTGGTCTGGTGAGCTAAGCCATAGTGTGGAGGTAGTTTACATTAGTTGTCACATTATAAAGCTGAGCCAAAAAATATTTAGACAAAACAAAACAGATTACTTGCTTAGATCAGTTATATCACTTATAATCCTGCTGCTGCCAGATTCAGAAAGCATTATTTTAATTTGTGCAATAACAGCAACGTAGGATGCAATTAAAGTGTACATCTGCAACACCATTATTTTAATTGTTGTGCCATTAACTGTAAAATGTTGTATAGCATGCACAGGTGCAAAGGTGAATGAGGAATAATTTCTGCTCAAGACTGTTAATGAGCAGTAAATATGTTGGTATATTGAGCTGGTACTATGATCACAGTCAACTATGGAGAGAGACTATTTACAAGAGCATGTAGTGAAAGGACAAAGGGAAATGCCTTCAAACTGAAAGAGAGTAGGTTTATATAAAATATTGGTGAAAAATGTCTTACAGGTAGAAAAAATAGCAAAGATAAGCTCTTGTCAATAATGCTGAGCTCAGGATCAAGAACGTGGTCATCACAAAGCTTCCTACAGAAACTGCAATAGTTTTCTATTGTGCCAAGCTTGATCTGCCTTCCTTTTTAATTTTGATGATAACACAGCAGAGGGATTAAAGACATCAAGTAAATAAAGCAATTAATATAGTGCTGGAGAAAGATCAGCCTTTTATCAGTGGGACAAACTAAGCTGATATTCAGGGGTGGGTGTTACGGGTGTTAGCTATGATGCTCAGTTAGATAAGCCTGACACCTTAATATATTTTTCCATTTTGATGCCGAGAAAACATTAAGTATAGATAATGATAAGGATAAAATCAACTTTTAGATACTTTTTCTGAGTATAGTTCTACAAATATGTGTTAGAGAACTTTTGCTGTTAAAAACTGAATTGCTTACAAATATACATAGTGGTATATTTATTTTCAAATAAAGATATGTTTTGGTTAGATTTAAATACTTCTCCATGCCAATGTCAGTTTTAATACAGAGAATAAAATAATTTAATATGGACATAGCAAACTACT
This sequence comes from Machaerirhynchus nigripectus, assembly GCA_013397975.1. NCBI lineage: Eukaryota > Metazoa > Chordata > Aves > Passeriformes > Dicruridae > Machaerirhynchus > Machaerirhynchus nigripectus. Next base: position 1,620,431 of record VZRQ01006185.1, read on the forward strand.
AACAGCATTGTTACTAATTTTCTAATGTTGTTTAGATTGAGAACTACACTGAAGCATGAGGGAAAAATGCTGTGTTGTTAAAAGATAAATTCTAATGCTCTGAGAATGATCGGGAGATCGCTGAACTTTGCCTTTTCACTCATAAAGCAGGCAAAACTCACCACGAATCTGCAAGTTGGAAGTTCCTGAGCAGCAGCCAGAATATTAACCATGGCCCTAGATAGTTGTCTGCAGCAAGTCACAAGTACTATGCTTATGCCACAAGCAAGAGTCTTGACTTCTCCTACAGTGGGCAAGGCTAATGTGCTGGTGGGAGCTGGAGCTTGGTAAGCAAGAATGGAAGTGTGTTTGCTCTTTTCATGAATTTCCAAATTCCTGTTGCATTTACAGGTAAGTTCAGCATAAATCCCCAGATGCATATAAGTTTTCTCTAGGGATCTGCAACCCATTATCTTTCTGTGACGAGTGTCTTGAATAAAAAAACTTTGCCCCATTGCTTACAATAATTCAAAGTTCAAATCACTTAGCTGTTACACTGTTGTGTTTTGTATCTGCCAGTACTGGCAGACATAAATGTGCTATGGGTATATATCCAAAAATAGCTGGTAGGGTTTTACATTTAAATTGAGTTTCCTTAACTCCCTGGCTGGAATTTTGAAAGCGAGCTTTATCCTGCAAGAGGCTGATCACTTTGCAAGGCAAAGCTGGTCTTTCATATGTATGTGTATGTGTACTGTTCATGTCCTAAGAAATTCAACAGTCACAGTGTTTTTCCCTCCATTTTTGTGGAAAATGAAAAATGGTGCAAGTCTGGTCCAACGCTGTCACATATCTGGCTAGAAAGTTTGCATGCCTTCCTATTTTTGTATGAATTCCATTAATCTCTCCAGATTGGTGCCAAATAACTGCTAAATTTACACTAACAATGACCTTATTCATAATGCAGCAGAGAAGACAACGTGGAGGCTGAGGGAGCCTGTCACCACTGGGTGACAAGGGTGCAAGTTTTCAAGCTATGGAAAAGGATATGCTTTTGAAATGGAATGCAGACCATGTGAAGCAGTGTTGTATCAGCTCTGTGGACTCCAGTCCTGGAAAAAACATGAGAGATGGACAGTGGTTCCTCCAGATGCACTGGAATGAATTAGTAAAAGAATTAACATGGAGTCTGGATGCAAAAGGGCCATGGCCTAGAAAGCTCTGGATGAATAGTGCCAGCCTCATATTGTGTGGAAAAATGTCTGAGGTGCTTATCAACTTATTAATACAGCATCAGAAAAGGGTGGATTCTCTTATGATAGTAGGACTATTTTACACAGCAAAACCTGAAATTATACAGAATTTTTCAGAATAAAGCAGCACTTTGAGTACTTGAGAAATTACCGAAACTGAGAAATAAAGATAAGTTGATGGGTGACATGAAAGACTGCAGCCATCTGGACTGGAGAAATGAAAATATGGGTAAAACAATAAACAAAGGCATAATAAGGACACCTAAATAGTGGTTACCTTCAAATGTGTAACAACTGTGAATGTAGGGAAGTATCTCTTCATCCTTTCTTCCACTCTAAGAAGCTTGCATTAATGTCTGTGTTACTTGCTCTTGCATCTGCAGGAGGACCTGCTTTGCACGTTTCCTCTGAAGTCTTTCAAACAATAGCTTTATATAATGGCCCAGACCAATTCTGGCCCAGACCAGTATAGAGTTTAAGACAAATTCTGTCTAAGAAAGTGCCTGAGATTTCAGAATACTTAAGCAAAGGCCATATATTATGTCATCAAAGTGCTTTTGATTATGGCAGACTCTTTTCTTTTATTTAGATAGTCTTAATTTTTAGGGGGGCGTGGGTGGGTTTGGTTTTGGTTTTTTGGTTGGTTGGTTGGTTTTGGGTTTTACGTTGTTTGTTTGTTTCTTTGTTTAGACTACTGCATTTTCAGCAGTTAAGTTCAGAATTTCACCCTTACTTAGTTTTGATGTGGCTTTACTTAAGCACATCTCAGTGATTATATACAGTTTCTAGAAAAGCCCAAACCTTTGAAAGTATGTTGTAAAGTGGGAAAAAAATATCCCTTATAACTGAACTTGGAAAATAGATTTTGAATTAAAAGTACTCATTTCCAACCTTGTAATTTTGCAGTATTTTTCCCTTCAATAACATGCTGTAATTGGTATAAAACTCAAAAATGTCCCAAGAAGTCTTTTGAGTATTAATGGTAAGAGTGCAACCAAAACAACTTTGAACAATTTATCAATTCCTTTACATAGAAAGGTAACCATAAGACACAGATTTTCCAAAATTGTGGTAATTGGTTAATAAATTCAGCTGCCAAAGACAACTGGCAAAAATAGGGAAGAGTTGTTGTTTTTCTTTTTTNAAAAGGGAGGTGTGTTTTTTTTTTTTTTTTTTTTTTTTTTTTTTTTTGACAATCATATTTACATGCATAAAATGTGTGTGGATTTCTTATCAGTAACTTTCCCATTAAATTTAACTACTAAGTCAAAAAGAAACCTTTATTTCTCATGCTGCTTGATTCTTTTTTTATAGCTTGAACAGTGAAAGACAGACTGCTGTCCTCTTATAAATAATATCTAGAGTGAGTTTATTTTACATTTTTTTCTATGTTCGCTCAGTGTTATATTGTCTAAATTGCACATATTTGTGAATGTGTGAAGTTTCTTATTAAGAATGATTAAGGCACCAGTTCTCTCTCTTTTTTTTTTCCTAAAACTGAACTTTTAACCATCCCATAGCTCAAAAAATTGTGCTGTTTAGTAATAGTTATATGTTTGTTGTTTGCCCAAATAAATACTTTCTAACATCCAGTATTTGAAATTCTAAGAGACATCTTACAGCCAACTGAGCCTTTTGCAGGATACAAAAATATTTTTCTACAAGAATGGTCTATACTTACACAACATGACTTGAGTACCCAGATTAATTTAATTTATTTATGCGAAAAATGTGTGTGCAATAGCATAACATCCATTAAGGCAAGCACTAACTGCTTCTTAAAATAAAATAAAATACAAAAAAATTTTTTAAAAAAGGGAAAAACAACAAAAGAGATGAGTTAAAGCTTTTGTAAGAGAATATTAGAGCACAAGTTTTTGTACATTCTTTACCAAACCAATGAAGCCTTGTAAAGGACCAAATCACCACATGCAGGATGTGCATTCCAGTGGCTTTAGGAGCCTTAGCATTTCACCGTAACTGTTGAGCGTGTCTTGGTCCTTGCCCTGCTTCCTAGTGATCTTTGAATCAGGGTATCTTAAAGAAGTGATTGAAATAACTCTTGCAAAGAGCCATTTTTCACCTCTATCCCATAACTTCTGCCATCTGAGCTTGGTATCCAAGCATAGGCACACATTACTGCCTTTACATAAAACTGAGTTCTTGCATTGGGAATAAAGACACAGGACTGTATGTGGTAATTTAGTAGCAGGATGAGGGTAGGTAAGTGCAAGTATTTAAAAGTATTTTCCATTTAAAACATCTAAAGCAGATAGTCAGTAACGTCTCCAGGAAAGCTGAAGGGCTCCTTGGATCCTCTCATCCAACACTGTGCACAGTGTGGAGACACATAAAGCACTGAGGTGAAGAGAATTTAAAAATGAGCTTCTATATTTAATACTGGATCATACCCACTTGAATTATCATGGTTTGCTTGAGAACAGTCAAGCATGCCTCTTTTCCATTGAGCATCCCTCTCTGCCTTTATATGTCTCTCTGTGAGGGTTTCCATTAAGTGGAGAGGTCCAGAAGGCTGGAAGCACTGAATTGTAAAGAGCCACGTTGCAAATTGCTCAGAGCAAAGGTCAGAAGGACAGACATCACCAGTGCTACAGGCAAGGCCACTGCAGGCAGGTTAAATTCTTTCCATAATGTCAGCTTGGCTGTAAAATGCAGACATATTGAGTAGGGCCACCTGGGAAGCAAAAATCAAATTTGGGAAAATAAGTCACCTTTTCAATGCTTTAGGTTAATAGGTTGCAGAGCCAGGAAACACCGCTGTGCTCATTGAATGAATCTGTTGCATAATGCTACACAAAAATTGTTTTTAAATATATTTCTATTTGTGTAAAAAATGCATTATAGAAAAATCATCAAGTCTTAATTTCCAAAATGTTTGTAATGGAAAACTCTACCACACCTCAAAAGTCTGCACAGAGATCAAGTTTAAATTCTTTGATCTTTTCCAAGAAAAGCAATAATAGCAAGCAATCACTTTCATAACCAAGTAGTTTGACAGGCAAAGCTCTTTTACCTGGACTATGGATATGATGGATTCAAAATTTTTCAGTAAACTGGGAAAAAACAGAAGTCTTTGTGCTTACATTCTTTGTCAGAACTGTAAGGTATATATAAATATTTCCTGTAAATTACTACTTTGAAAATGAGGAATAACCTTGATTAATTCCCTTTCTAAATATTGCAGGCATCCAGAAATTTCCATGGATGCAAGGATGAATACCAAATATTAGATACGTATGGTAAAAAAATTAATCTGTTAAAAGTTAATATGTTCTTGTAATTAGCCATTCACCAATCTTCATTGCTAAGGGAGATATTCTTTTCCTTCTCTGATTAATGGGTTATATAAATATTTAAATATATCCTTTTTTTAGCAAGAATTGTACCTAATCTGCTAAGATAATGTCACTCCATGTGAATAAAATATGCAGTTCCTCTTTTGAAATATTTTACAATATTTCAGATTCTCAGCTTTTTTCTGGATTTCAATACATAAAATATTCCATATTGTATAGCTGTAATACATCATAGGTCTTAGTGTGTAAAAGTTCATTGTATTCTTTAAAAAGGCTGGTATTTGATGATTGTTTTCTTGCTGCATCTCACCAGCATATCATTATTCAATTGCTCAGATGTCAGGACTCCTCCAGATTTTTAATGACAGCTTTATTTTTCTTGAACAGCAAACATCACCAAATTTCAGCCAGAACAGCCTCCTTACCAAAATGTCAGTCACACATTTAACACTTCACACCTGGCACAAAAGGGGTGTTGATCCCAGCGCCAGAGTCCCCTAGTGCTCTGCACCTTACTTGGCACACAGTTTTCAGACCCTCTGAGGAAAAGGAGGAGAAGCCTATTTTACTAGGTTACTAGAATATTATTTTGCAAGAAGGTAGTTTGGATGTTCAGAGGAATCAGTCATGCTAGAACATCCACCAGTGACTTGTTACCCCACAGCACTGGTGGCAGGCCAAGAAGGTCACCAGCAAAGTTCATCACTGGAAAAGCTGCTCTGCATCAGGTACTGACCAGCTGGAATATCTCTCTCAAAACTGTTAGCACATAATAACAAATCAACTGGCTATATTTTTCTTTTAATGAATGTTTGCTAGGTAACCTCAAGCTCTCTTCTTAGTTCATAGAGGGTATCATTATTTGATATCATCCCTATGCAGTGACGTCTATCCTGAAAGAAGTGGAAGGTTGCCCTGCCTAGAAAGGTTTTTTTTCTCTTCCACAACAGGTTGGAAAGCAAAAAGTTGGGGAAGATAGCTCAGAAAAACACATGTATTTTTTTGTGTATATTAGGGGCTTTCTACATGTCAGTTAGGCTTTCATTCTTTGAGTAAAAATTTTAAGTAAAAATCCTTCCCTTAAAAAAATCACTTTTAAAATGGACTGAAGACTATATGTAAATTTCAAATTAGCTACTACTTTTTCATCAAATCTTGGTGGTTATGAAGTTATGGCTAAGTTCATTAGTTCACTCTAAACCATTTGCCATTCACATTATAGTATACATTTTTGTTTCAAGTAGGTAGAACAGCCTATAGTTATCATGCTGATTCCATAAATATAGCCAAAGGGAATATTTTTCTTCAAAACAAAGGCTGTTTTTGACATTAGATTGTTCCTTTCAGCAGTATATTTAGCTGAAATGACATGATTTGGCACTGTCAATGCTTTTGACTCATGATGTAGGACGACGCATTTTGAAAATAGACTCCTCTGTCTAATGTATTTAGGAAAAATCAAACATTATCTGAACCTCATTTGTAACTGCTAAAAACAGCACTAACCCTTAGAGAAATTAGGCACTGTTAAACTGTATTTACTGGTAACAAACTGCTGAACTTCATAGCGTGTGTGAAGGACAAATAAAGCAGATTCGGAACACTTTTTAACATGGCTTCTTGTGATGCGTACAAACCCATGAACTGTGTATTTCTTTTGGCAAGGGCTGCTAAAGTCACAATTCCTGATACAGCTGTGTACATACTAGTGTCAGCATAAAAATGGGGGCAAGAATAAATAGACCTTGGTGCAACAGCGGATGAGATCTCCTTTGCCACTGAGTTCATGCAGAAGTGAAGTTGTCCAGGTTTCTATCTGGTCAATGTAAAAAAATAATCTACAGGGAAATAAAACAGCAATCACAAAGTAAACTATGTATGTTCCTATCACATCTTTTTTGATTTCTATTTTTCTAGGCCTTTCTACCAATCTGGTTTATAAGATCTCTATCCCAGGCTCATAGAAGCAGTTTGGTACCATGCAAAGTGCTGAAATGAAGATACAATTTTTGAAAATATGAAGCCAGGAATAAATAGTGAACAAATTTAGATACAAAAGGTGAAAATATCGTTAAAGGCAGTATTTTCTGAACTGAATCAGAAAATATTTTGCAGGCAATGTGAACCAACCTTTCTGAATCACCGCCTCTGATGGCTCATCTGCCTTTAGGAAAAAGAGCTCCATGCTTTAGGAAAAACAGACAAAGCATTTCATAGCATTATAAATTTTTATGACTATTATAACAGAAAATTTTGACATTTTGAACACTTGAGAATGTTAATCTCTGTGGACTACAAATTATTACCTTTGCTCGTTTCACCTTGTTTTTCTTAAAAATGTGACTGTACCTTGCCTGGCTTGTCAAGGAGTGTGAGGCGGAGCTCAGCCTGCTCATTCACAAAGCTGGACTCATGTCCAAGCAAAGTAATGTAATTGTGACCCCACTTTAATCTTCCCTCAGATGTCTAGAAAAAAGTGAGTGTGGTGCTTCAGCCAAAGGCCCCAAAGAGCACCTTTGCACCAGCAGACATTCGTATGTTCTCATCTAAGTTCTTGAAAATGCAAAGTGACGTGAAGATAAATTTGTCCATCTGCTATACATGGTCTTTACTTTCAGTATTGTTTTCCCTAGAACAGAAAGTTGAGTCCGAGTGCTCTATTCTGGTTTGCAGAACTAGTTTATCACTGCTTAAGTGCCAGATTTCCGGCACAACAAAATGTCTATACAGCAAACACTTCAGCATAACCGACAAAAATTACTGATATATTACTCATCTGTAAATATTTGCACAATATTCAAACATACCATGCATGTGCAGTTCCAAATATCTGGCCCTGAAACTATCCATATTTCAAGGAAACATCCACCAAATGTTCTAATGTAATTTCCAGGCAATATAAATACTCGTTATATTGGGCAGCTTTCCCAACCCTGGAGAAGAAAGAAGCATTTCTTCAGTGAGCCTTCACAACTCCTTAATGCTGATTCCTTTTGCTTCTGGAGTGCAGAATTCCCCTTTCTGCTCATCATAGTCTTTCTTTTGTCCAGTACAGATGTTGAAGGGGAAGCAGTTCAAAGAGGAGATATGTATTTCAGAAGTGACAGCATTTGCTTTTAATATACAGACTGAATTAGATATATTTGTCTTTCCATGATTTCAGAAGCCCCTGACTCCTTTAAGATGTAAACATATGATCCATACTGCTTTGTCCTTTCTTAGGACAGTTGTGTGAAAACACCTCAAATGAGAAGGGAGGATGGAAGGGAGAAGGGAAAGATGAATAGGAGTGAAGGATTTGGACCAAAAATCCATGGTTGAGTTCATATGGTTCAAATGCTAGCTGCAGCTATGCAACTTTTCTTTGTCAAAGACTTTCTGGAATAGAAAAACCTCTTTAGCCTTACCAGAATAAAGCAATTTTATAGAATGTTAACATGGATGCTAACAAGACATCATGAATAATTTTGCTATCTTATTTTTTCTTATGTCTTGTTGACTGGCGGGTTCAACACAGATACTTAGGGTAACACAGTAAAATCTACTTTGCAGTAAAAACTGTAAAGCATCCAAAGACCCATATAAACACAATTTAGTGCTATTGTTATTGTTTGAACTGAAGTAGTGTCTAATGTCTGCTTTATTTATAGGGTCCTTGTTTAATTCTTTGCTGCACAAATATTGTGTGTGGGATTTATATTCTATGTAAGGATCACAGATGGCTATAGGAATAAAGATAAAATAAGCACAGAAAGAAAAGCAAATACAAGGTCACAAATGTTATCAAATATACATTCTGACAGTAAAATAAGGTTGTCCTTTTAGTTAGTGTTTTTTCCATTGTCATACCAGAGTAAGCAAAGAGTTGGTCTGATTTGATAATTGGAATTTCTTCATTAATGCAGCTGGTGGGAGAAGGAAAACTACAATCCACTGTGGAGTCAAAAGAAATGAGAACAGGAACTGAGGCTTAATGAAGAGTCTTGTAAGGGAAGCCAAACTGTTATGTTAACAGTTCAATTAATGTAAAAGTTCACATGTTATATTTCATCAGCAAGCAGAAGATACAGCTTAAAAAGATGAAATTAATTATTTAAAATCTATCTTTGATTAGGCTGGACACTGATGTTTTCCTTTTTTTCCTAGATGTATGTAAGTATTAAAAAATTATGCTAGAAAACTTTAATCAGCAGGTAGTATCAGAGATGCTGTTTACAGCCCAAAACTCCAGAAATAGCTCTACCTTTTTCTGTGTTCATGCTCCAGGAAAGTCTAAACAGATATAGTATATAACTAGCAATATTAATCCAAATATATTTTTCTAAGCTTCATTTTGGGATCCTTAGTCTTATTTAAATTTTTGGGAGACATTTTCTCTATGTGAGAAACCATCATTGTTTATGTGACATAGCCTCACTAACAGTGAAAACAAGAGATTCTATAGTTTTTAAACTAGCTTCACATGCCTATTTTATTAGGCTTTTGGATGGTTTTTAAAATTATGTTAATATGGCAGAATGAAGTCCCTTTGACTTGGTGTGGTGCTTGCTCTAAAGATTTCTAACTTCAGAAGTTTTACTCTCCATTAAAGCCATTGTATTTCCACTCTGTATTTAAAGCACCATTACTTTGTAACCTACAGGTAATGTATACAGTTAACCAATAAAAATCTAAAGCCATACAATAGAGATGATAGAATGTTTATGGTCTGCTTTTACTGATCCTCACTATCGTTCAGGCCCAAGTTTGCATTTTCCAAACCTGAGATGATATCCAAAGAGAACAGATTGACCTATAGACTCTACCCTGCGGTGTTTTGGGCCAGGTCACTTTCCAGCGTGTGCTCTTTCTGCCCCATGTACCGCCCGAACAGGTGTTCCACTGAAGTTTGAATGATGGCCAGCTAGCTCAAAAACAACTAGGGAGTAGAGGTGAAGGGAATCAAGGGACAGAAGGCAGAAATACGGATAGAAGAAAATGAAAAACAGAAAGGAAAAAATTACACCAGAGTAGATATGGGTGAATAAGTACAAGCAAAGCTTAGGAAGAGACAAGGTATAAAATATTGCAAGTAGAAAAGAAAGACAGAGAAAGTGAGGAAATACGGCAAAAAATAAATAAATGCAGAAAAAATTGAATGATAGGATAAAAAAGGCAGAAAAAGGATTTAAAAAAATTCAAAAATGAGAATAGGACTTTAACCTTTATATAAAAGTAGAAAAAGGATAATTAAATCATCTATTTATTATTGTCTGTAATGGAGAGAGATTGAGATTGAAGTATATCCATTACTTATATAGATATGCATTACAACTGTGATTTTATTAAGCTTAACCCATATAATCCCAATTTAAACTAATACAGGATTCAGATGTATATTTCACTTAAGTAATTCAAGATAAAATCACACTCTCTATATAAAATATTACCTCTGTCTTTATACGTATAAGAAAGACTGTACATTGAAAAAAATTGCAAAGATGAAGCTACTGAGGTAACTGGAGCAAAAGACTGACCAAGCATAAAATAATAACAAATGTGAACAAGAAATTAAGACCTATTTTAAGTAAAACATATTGCAGTCATATTTATCCAAGCAGCTCAAGATTAAATCTAAATTGGCAGAATTGTTTTGAAATGGATGTACACTCTTTACATGCTCAAAAAACAGAAAGTAAATAAATAAAATGTCTTTAAGGAATTTACAGAAAAAGGTACAGACTGATGTTGTTAATCAATGTTTAAGTCCGGAGAAAAGAGAAATTAAGCTAACTTTACTCATTTTAAGACACAAGGCTTTGTCTAAATTATAGTTAGTTTCAAATTACCCTTGAAACATTTATGAATTGTATTATAAAACTCTGGGTGCATATAACTATGTGGCTGGATCTCAGGTTTAGTAGAACAATACTGTTCTGATTGGAAGGAAATACATTTCCTCTTCTTAAAGTTTTTTATGTCATTTCTGGTCCAAAATATAAAGTAGTATTCAACCAGCTTTCACCAAATGAAGAAAACACAGGAAAGTACTGGACTCTGCCAGGAATTCACAGTGTCTGGATCTCACCTCTCATGTAACAGGAGAATACTTACCTTAGGGAAGCTAATTTTCCCTTGTAAAATTGGACTATAACTGTGAAAGCCAAAAATGTAAAATAAGTGAGACAGTTCCCACTAACAGAAAGAAATATAGGAAATCACATTGCCAGGATCAGTCAGACATGGAGGCAACAGGATTTTTTCCCCCACCTCATTTTTATAGCTGGCAACTTAACTAAAATAGTACCATTATTCAGTGATCCTAAGTAATAGGGTTTTTTAAAATGTATTTTGCTAGGATGAACATCTTGATAACTTGTCAAATTCTGTGATATAGCTGCACAGGAGGGACACCAGGTGACTTGCCTTAAATCTACTACCCACAGAAAACTAGATTTCTTGTGTTCTCTTTGAGCAGAGGGCTCATTCCATAATTGTTAAATAGCCTTCCATAGCTTTATCCAGTATAGTTTGTATAGTTCACAGTATAGTTTGTACAGTTTCATGGGTTTTTCCTTATAAGGCTATAAGATAGAGAGTTTCAATAGATAGGCTGGTGATTTATGGTATCCTTTACAAAAAACCCAAACCCCTTAGAGTGGAATGGATAAGGTTTTATTGAAAGACTTTTGAGAATGGTGTTGGATATTACATTACCATTATATATTGGGATTCGTAAATATTAATAAAAACCATAATTGCATGCTCTCTAATTAGGTTCACCATAAAAATAAAACCTGCTTGATTTTTTTTTTTTTTATGTAACTTGTTCCCTTGCTCCAGGATACTTTCACCCTTCACTGAATATCTTATGGAAGGCACTGGTGTATAGAATAATTAAAATGTGATACTAAAAGATCTGAAGTGACTGAAACTGGACAGAATATTAGTGCATATATATGCACCAATAAACACCAAGTTCAAGAAGACATTTTAAAGCAACTTTTCTTTCAAGCAGCAACCAGACCGTATGATCCTGGGGATATTACACCTTGCTATTTTCCCCAGGAAAGCTAAAACTTTCAGCTCTCTAAATATTAAATCTTTGAGAAAGGCAGAATCCTTAAGAGGACTTGAGTTTGCGGAAGAAAGGAGTACAGCAGTAAATTCAAGTTCCTCTCTCAAAAAAAATCATATGACTTACAATTGGAGTTACTAATAAATAAAAAATTTTGTCTGTTTTTCAGAAGATGACTAGCAATCCCATTATAGTTCCAAACTAGTATTTAAATACACATCACATATCCTCCTTCTGTGACAGGCATAATTTAAAACAAATTACAGGAGTCTTCTTGTAAGGTATTTATGCTCTTAAAGCAGAAATCTGATTAATTAACTCCCAACTTAGGAGAAAATTGCAAAAACCTGTAAAAATATAAATCTCATGACTGGTATTTACACAGATCCCAGAATTAAAAATAACTGCCTTTCCATTTAATTACTTTGGCTATTAGTTTGCTAGACTTTCTGCACATGTCTAAAATATCAATATCACAGCTAGACAACATAGCTTGGAAGCCATGACAGCCAGATTTGTCAGTCAGTTCATCCATTCTTCTTTCCCTTATCATTACTCTAGTCCTGAGACTATCTTGGAAAAATAGACCAGTATTTCTAGTGACTTTGTTGCTGAATCTAGTGTATAGGTTTTATTAATTTGAGTGGACATGAGGAAAAAATAGAACATTTTTATGTTTTGTTTTAATCATAATATATTATTAACAATTAAATTTAATGATTAATACTCTTGAATTACAATATTTTGTGTAATTAAAAACATTCTGTTACAACATTCTAGCTACTTTTTGAGGTTTATATTATGGCCCTCGGTTTAAAGATGGAAAATATTCAAATAATGGAGCTTGGGATCACTTTTAAACCTTTTTTCCCTATCATATAATATCTTAAAAGTAAGTCTGATCACTAGTGAGGTTGCTTTATTATGCTTTTTTTTTTCAGACTTGCTTAAGATCAAAGGATTAGCTAGTACTAGATTTTCTGGCAATAAAATATACTCTTCTATGCACATGCACTTTAGAAATTCAGTTAAAAATATGAAGTCAAAAGCCACAAATTGGTGTCACAACTTCACATCTTAGCATTTGCTTGTTAATTAGCCCATTCAGAGAGCAGGTGATAGCCAAAAAAAATAATAATTCAGGTTTTTCTTTATTTAACAGTTCACTTCATCTTCACTGTATACATCAGACAGTACTTAATGTTTCCTACAAATTTAAAGAGATTAAATAACTAAAAGATTTAAACTAACGTGTCTAAGGCAAATAAGAGACTGAAACAGTATTTTAAATGATATATTATATGTTCTCGCAAGTGTTCCTACAGAATGTTTCTCTTCTATTCCAGCGTGATGTCAGGATGCGAGGAAGAAACAAAAGGAATATTATTTGCAACATTTTAACAGGAGATGGAACTTCAGAAAAATATCTTTTATATATTTAAGTGATGGTCAAGGAACATTCCTGATCAGGCCTCATCTTCAACTTTTTTTTTGAGGTTCATGTTAGTTTCTTATTTTATGGAGTTTCAACAAAATATTTCTGAGAGTTGTGCTCCTGGAAATGAGAGCTTAACTGGACTTCAGTTTTAAATTAGCTAGATGCCTTTAGGCACAAAGTTAACTATTTTAATGATCTTTTTGAGGATCAAGAGCAAGTTAAACCTGTCATTCAGACAAAGTCCCACAAGTGACCAAAATGAATTTTATGCCACTAAAAGGAGCACTATAAATACATTCATTCAAGTTCTTTTGTCAAATATCTTTCATAAATAATAGCACTAAGCAAAGGGCTTATAAAAAAATGAAATGAAAGAGATGTTTTCTGCCACTAATGCAAACTGAAGACACCAATTAAGTCCAGGAAACAATCACATGGTGGTCCTGCTGGTGGTCCTGCTAAACTATCCTTTTAAGCAGGAATGAAAAATACTTTGTATCAATCTATTTTACTTTATTATCACAATATTTCTGTCCTCCTGACAATATTTTCATTAAAATTTAGGCTTACATTTTCCTACACTGCACAGGGTAGAAGAGTTTTGACCTTGTCAGTTTTCTGGAATTTTGACTGGTTGTCTCTGCTACCTTTTGCTTCCACCACCCTGACAAAATTTAAAAAGGAATAAAATTGCCAGCCTACTAAAATACAGAAGATCTCAAAGGTTAATGCAGTACATCAGGTGAATAATATGTTGTACATAAAAAGTTTAATGTCTTTTTCGCGGTGCAAGAATTGTAATAAGGACAGAGAACTACAGAAAATTAATCAGTCCTCATGATAATGTTTCTAATAAGAACAGAAAGCATTACTGAAAAAAAAAAGTACTTTTGAAGTGCATGAAGTGAAGTTGTCATCCAGAGCTTGAACTTCACAAGAGCAGAAGATGGACATTATCAAATGAAAAGCAGATGTATGAGAAACCAAAACCAAGAATTCAGTGCTTTGATAAATGTTCATATTAAGTTATGAAACATTCTAAGAGCTTGGCTTATGGGGCTAATCTGTGATTTTAAAGACCTTTATCCTTAGCAGAAAAGCAGAATGAATAGTAGAATTTTCTGTCATCATTTCTAAATTCGAGTATATGCAGGCACTGTTCTGAAACCTATATATTAAAAAAACCTGTAAAAATCTGATTATTTAAGTAATGAACAGAATGTTAGAATTGCTTTAAAAGGAACTTTTGTGCTTGGTCAAAGTATTCAGCAGTGGTCCCATCTTAAAATAGTGATTGTTTTCTCTGACCTGAAGGTAGAATACTCTACCAAAACTTAACTATCTCATTATTTTTATCTTCAGTCTTATTTCCTAAATAGCTATGTCTAAAACTGGGAACTAGTAACAACAGTAGAATAAGGTTGAATCTTGTCTGACTCATTAACTGAACTGAAATTTCTGTAAAAGGAAGCAGTTTTCCTGTGCCTGAACTCAGTGGAAAACCACAGTGCATATGAAAAACTTAGTCACTAGTTTGTTTCAGCCATTACAAAACTCCATCAAATAGTTCCATGGTAACTTCCTGTGACACTCTACTCCCAGTGGAGAAATAAAGTGATACTCTGTTCAAGGCTGAATATTCAGTTTAGCTTGTGACTTATGAACATCATTATGCCTGTTTAACAGTGAGCTCTCAGGCCCTCACACGAAGTGACTGACAGTGGGAACAATTTAGCTGCTACTTGGCCATAAAAGAAAAGGAAAAAAAAAGAAAAAGCCTATGCTAGCGGGATATTTTTCTACATCTGCTTGAGTGAACAGTTCAGTTGATGGTGAACTTCTGACTCAAAGAGTACCCATTTCATCATATTATCCTTTTTGGTTTTTTTTCACCCTCCACTACAGATGAATCCTAGCTGTGTTCCATGGACTGAATGCCCATTTGCAAGCAGAGTGCATCAGCTTGACAATACAAATGCAGCTTCTAGCTTACATTAGTAAGAAAAGAACACAGTTCATACACTCCAAAACTACTCTAATACTTTAATATTGTTCCAGTTCTATCTTCATAATAGAACCCATAGTAGAAATAACTGCAAAATAGTCTTCATGGACATCATGGAAGCTATTTAAAATTAGGTTTCCATCTATCACTAAGACTGACAGTGGCTATAGCTGCTCTGTATCAATTTTAAAATGATGACAATTTTTAAAACTGAGGTTGAGGTGCTCTCAAAAAAACCCCTTATTTTGATGTTTGTACAGCACATCTTAACAAATCAGGCTATGGGGATTTTGAAATTAAGACAGTTCAATAAAAAAAAATATATAATTATATATATTATAGATATTATAAATATATAGATATATAGATATAGAATTATATAGAATATATATAATTTTTAGGATGAAGATTATATTAAAAGGTATGAAAATAATTCTAAAATTGTTTTCCTGTAAATATCTGTTAGTTAATGCATTTATTATTTAATTATTTAATAATGCAATACAAGCCAGCAAGTTATCTAGCTTCTGCAGATGAAAATATTTGTTAGTATTACCTGCCTTCTGCCTGTACATAGTGAAGAAAGGATCAAAATAAACACTGAGTGTCCAAGTTTCTTTCAAAATGTTAATCAGAGGGTTAAAGAATGTTCTTAAATAAGAATAAAGAAGAATGATTGGTTTTTTACAGTTCTGGCCTTGAGTGGGAAATGGATTGAATTATCAAAGTGGAAATAAGAAATCCGAACAAATGTAATTTGCCTGTCTTACCACTCAAGTCCTGCTATAAAATCACTTTAGCTGCCTTGAGGCAAGGGAGAAGATACAAGCAATTAACTATTCTGGCAAGTCAAGGAAAGACAAAATCTCCTGTTGTTAAGTAAAACTGAAGAAGCAAGTTCCTTTAAATTGACAGTTGTAAGCAACTAGTTTAAAGGCATAAATGAGGCTGAATATTACTCTTGCCATATATATTTGGTATAAACCTACTGGCATTATGAATTCTATCCTGCTTTCAAAGTTTTTGTAACTTTATATGATTACCTGGATATCTTCTTTATACAGTTTTGCCAAAAAGTCTAGAAAGTTTCTCCAGTAATTTTGACTCCTTTTGGAAAGTCAGCTTAAAAATTTCTTATCGTTTACCATGTCACTTCAGACAGAAAATGGCCTGACACATGCTAGGGATGTCACTGGTACTTAATGACTCATGATATGGAAAAGCTAGTGTATTGGGCACATAAGATAAACAATTCCTATAGTGGATGTAAAATGTAAAATAATGGTCATTTTTTAGAACCCTGTGGATCTGCAAGATGTTGAACAAAAGCAAAAAATCATGTGATTTAGGTCTTGAAACTGCAAGTTATAATTCAAAACTCCATGTTTGAAAATGGAAAAATGCTATAGTCCCTATATTTGATGAGTAAATTGAGGTATATACACAGGAACAGTTAGATTTGTATTAAGTGTTCTTTGCAACATTGCTTCAGTGGCAGTTTGCAGTCACTGCAGCTACCCACCTACATTTTGACTGGTTTTTAAGTCAGCATTGGACACTACCTGAAGGATATGACTTGGTAGCACACATGTGCTCTGCTACTTATTCTTTGAGTATCTGCTTAATGTTCACTTCAAAAACCTGAGAGTAGAAGAGAGGGGTTTTTAAACTGTCCTAGGCCTGTTCTTTACATTGTACTAAGAATAGTGCCTACAGGTTCTGCCTGTCCCTGGTTACTGTTCACAGATGCTTCAGGGCTGTTGAAAGATCTTTTTTAAAAATAAGTGACTGCAAACAGTCAGAGAGACTAGAGTAAGACCCTGGAGTGAAGAGAAACCGTTTCCCCAACCCCTCTGTATCTTAAGGGACGTTCTAGGCAGCAGGTTGACTTTTGCAAATTCACAAGGAACAGTTCTACCGTGAAGATTTTTGGCCCTCCCTTGGAACACGAGGTTGCAAGATGTGTGAAAGTCACCCATTTTTGGATATAGCATGCGTGTGAATAGGGAAACCTTCCTGTGAAGTTTTACAGGAAAATGTATTTAGGAGCCTCAAAGATTCACCATAAGGGCTTCAAACAGAAGCATGTTAGAGAAATCCATGATTACTCAGACTGGCCAGTGTTCCTGAAGACAAAAAACCAACCAGCCAAAAAAAGTTAGCAGAAAGCATACAAGAACTTATGTGCCTACATAAGCATTTATCAGTCAGAACTTCAATCATTCATGGCAAAGGGAACACATTGTACCTAGAAGTGGTGTTACTGTAAGGGAAAATTTCAATGCAGACCAGTTTACAACTCCCTGACCACTCCTCCACCCCTGAAGCCTCTTCTTTCAGTTTCTTCCAAGTTTTTTATCTTTCACTTTTATTTTACATTACTATTTCAGTTTGACACTATACTTCAATTCCAAGGTGAAGTTTTATTTAGAAAATAAAGGAGGAAGAAATGGAGCTCGAGTAGCAAAACATACCGTCACCACCAAACACGGTACACGTGCTTGCCATTGTCAGGTTTTCTTTCCTTTGAGCCCTAAATGAATATACGGAGTTTGCAACCGTATGTTGAATTTAACTAATCTCAATGACTTCTTTAAAATATGTATGAAGCCAATTAGAGGCATTGAGACAAAGAAAAAAGAAACAAAGCAAAAAAGAAACTCTTGCCACTCTGAAGCTTCATGCAGTTTCACAAAATGAAACCCTTTCTTCCTTTCCAACAAACATGTTATGCCTTCTTAACTCCAGGCAGGAGATCTCATCTTAACACTGACATTTAACAGTGGAGCTTCTGCTGATCTTTGAAAGAAAAGCCAATGTATAATGGAGACTTCCAGGCTTCTAAACTTTGCATAATGAGTATGCTTACAAAATTAGACTTTTAACTTTTTTTTTAAATGGGAATAATTTATTGATATTATAGTTAATTAAAATTGATATTTTCTTATTGTCTTTCTGGTTTTTTTAATTTTAAATCCGAATTTTCTGTTGTAAAAGTAAGCAAATTATACTGGGTTGCAGTATATGTATCTGAAGAGCAAAATCTTACATTATGACAAAATTAGACAGTTACTGGAGTGGAGAATTATACAATCAACTGCAACATGCACTGAGCCATTCTTTTACAGCAAGTAGATTAACGATGTAGTATTGGAGAAAGTACTTTTCTTTCTGAACTAAAGAGTAGCAACAGTAAAAAATAGTATCTTATTTGGAAGGAACTTTCAAAAGAAAATTAAGGCTCCAGAGGCAACCGGGGAAAATATAAATCCCAAAAATTAAGAATAAAAGAAAAAAACGGTCAGAGAGAAGGGCTAAGGTAACAATACGCTTTTCTCAATAAAAATCTCTAGGAACATGAATCATGGAAGAAAATAGGCTGGAAGGGATCTCTTCAGGTCATCTGGTCTAATATCTTGCTTGCCAAGTTCTAATTGAAAAGTTTGACTCAGTTCTTGCCTTGGAACGTTTGGAACTGAGTGTCTCCAAAGAGGGCATGGAACAACCTCTCTGGGCACTGGGCCCAGGGCTTGACTCTCTTCATGGTGCAGCTCTTTTGACAGGGACAGACTCTTCTCACAGATGCAGACCCTGAGACTACAGATGTTCCACTAGGCAGAAGTCTGATGAGACATGAGGAAAACCCCTGAAACATAATGTGTGTATATATATATATTATGTTTCCCAAGTCAACCTCGCAGCTTGTGCATACCATTTGGATGGTAAACAGAAACAAAGTTTATCAATGATGCTTAGGAGACTCAGATTTCTTTGTAAATTTAAATCCACTCTCTGGGCATAGATGGAAATTACAGAGTTCTAAATTAATCTTCTCAGTGTCTATGATTCTGTTGTAGGACCAAAGATAGCAATATGCTGAGCTCTGGCTCAACAAAACCTGGCTTACAAAATACCTCTTCAAATCCCCAATGCACTTGATCCAAGGGTCTGGCTCTCAGCTGAACACTATTATACATCATCATCATCATCAACATCATACAACAAATGGTACCTTATGAAATATACTTCATTTCATCTAAGCACTTTCACAACATCATGTAAATTCAAGCATTCCACTTCAGTGGGAATGTAAGAAAAAATTCTGAAAGAGCAAAGTGAGGCTATCACCTGCCATGAGAAAAAACTTTTAAAATACTTTAAGAAGTTTTCTTATTATATTTATTATAGTATTATGTATAGATATATTTATTTAATATGTATACAATTATTGTTTTATGTATTAAGTCATTGTTACTTTAGCAATACTTAAACAAAATATGTTAACCTTATATACAGTCCTGGATTTAGTTTGTAAAACAAAAAGAAATTATCAGGGATCAATATAATGGACCTATAGTTTTTATTTTTGTGTATGCCATTTATGTGGCACATTTTTATTTTTGTGTATGCCATTTTATGTGCCACATAAATGGCATGAAACACTAGAAGACACCTTTTTTCTTTATTTGCATTTATCAAGAGCCAAAGTAATCAGCTTCCTTAAAAGAACATAGACAGTAATGCTGAAATACTTCTTTTCACTAAGATCAAATGCTGTTAAATCCACATGCCTCTGCCAAACCTGAAAAAGTTTTTCAAAATTATTTTTCCTCCTGCAATTCTTTATATATTCTGCATTCTTCATGCTTTTTCTGTTGCTGCTTTAATTTCCTGCTTGTCTGTCTTTTTGCATGCCCCCCTCATGCTGCCTGTTAAAATGTGCTGAATTTTAATAATCAGGTTTGATACTGAAATTTTATCTTTGGGATTTCCATCTTCAATACCACTGAGATTAATGGGATAAAGGTGCGCTTTTGATTAAGACTGCCAGTTATAAACTATTTGTATAAGTGCCCCATGAATAAGACTGTTAAAAAGTGAGATATTCAGAGCAAACTGAACAGATTCTGTGATCAATGTAAGTATTTATATGGATTATATTTTTGTCACTTGCCTTAGGATTCATCTAATGAATTCATTCATGTGATGGCTCACAAAATTATAAACTAATAAATAACTGTAGAAAAACCAAAAATCCCAGTGAATGATTGATCCTTTCTCACCAACATTATTATTTCTGTGTTGCAACCACCAACCATTACAACCTGACAAACTAATACACAAATTTTATATTCCTGTTAATGCCCTTACTTTTTCACAGTTTTTATCCAGAAATCAATTTCAGACTAAAATTTTCAAGTAAATAATTCATTTGTCTTGCTATGAGAAGACTTTATGATGTTGCTTAGAAGCTAGCTGGTTTTCTACTCTCAGTTTCTAGCATCTGCTACGGTTCTTGACCTAAAGATTAAATGTTACTTCAGATGTCTAGTTTCTGAAGTATTCTTTCTAATATTCTAATTTTGCATTCAGTCTACACTCTTCTGTCTGTAAGGGCTATACATCTATAATTCCTTTCAAAAAGCTATGGTAGTAAATATTTTTTTCCTCTGATTTTCGCAGAATTAGATGCTGAGTTATTTATGACCAGTGATGTTAAGTGCTGCTTTCTAGTAAAATTGGCCCTTGTGTGACAAACTCCATTTTCACAAAATATGTTTTCCCAAGGTAACCAGCAAACTTTCATCTAAATTTTAGGTTAGACCTTGGGGGAACAAAATAACACAGGCATGTTTTTCATTGAAATAAAACTTTTTTTTTTGCTGTATATAAATTTAAGTCCATTGTTATTTAACAGTCTCAGAAAGAACTGAATCAATTTAAGCCACATTTCTCTTACTGACACTAATGGGAATTGTACAACTAGTAAAGTTTACAACCCATTAAAAACATAAAACACTTCTGCTTCCTACTGCTGTACCCTAATTCAGTAAAATTTGCTGAACTTTTGGTATGCTGATGTCAGTGGGAGTTTTGCCACTGGTGTCAGAAGGGACGAATTTTACTCATCATATCAATTACCTTCACAGAAATACTTACCATGTTTTTGGTGAGTTGTTGAGTTCCTTAAAAAGGAACAAACTGAACCTGCAGAATTTTGGGCCAGGTGAACCATGAGCGAACCCAGCTGTATGGAGGCAAACTCAGCCTGGATTCTTTGGCAAGACAAGGTTCAGCATGGACGTGTGCGTAGTACTGTCTGAAGGTGCAGTGAGTCCACGGCATGGCGTGGGTGCAAACAGAGGTGTTGAGGGTCCGGCTGTACTGAGAGGGCCATTGCTTCCAGTGGGTTGGTTTATGGCTTCCAGTTACAGCCAGTAAGAGGGAGTTGCTCTGCGTTTCCTGTCAGGGAACACATCCCCTCTTAATTGCAATTCCATCATCGAATGGTTGCATCCCACAAATTGACACAACCCTGTTTTCATTGTAAATACTGGGCAATGAATGCTGATCAAAATAAGATGTTCTACATTTTTAAAAGGGTTTGTTTTAATTTCTCTCTTTTNTGTCTGTCATGCTCTTTCCATGTCTCAATGAAAGACATTTGCATCCAGCCAGGCAGTAAGAGTCACGTGTTCTTGAGTATGCTTGACATTTTGCCTGTTTGTCAGCATTAGCAATAATAAACCACTAGTTGAAAGAATGGAAGAGTTATTTTTCCATCTTGTCTCTACATGAAGCCAGCCAGTAGAGAGGAGTTGAAGGAGGAGAGTTACTGTTATGTTTCATTCACCAGAAGGACATAACCTGGTTTTATTGGCATAGGCATACTATATTGAAGAAAAAAATATAATTTCTTATTAAAAAATTTTGATGCCAACTTAATCACTCTAAGCCTCAGAAGAAGATACATTTTGGAGGAAAAAAAGTATGCATTTGTGAAATGAAGATGACTGTCATATAAGAGACATTTAAAAATGCATGCATTGTGATAGTTTAAACACAAAAATATGTCTTTTATCACCTTTTCTTCTTTCAAAAGACAAGGCGTGTTCATCTATCAATATACAAGGCACATTTACAGAACCAATTACATTTTAAATTTGTGTAAGAGAAACACTACATGACCGATAACCTGTTCAAAGTTTATCATAAAATATTATATTGTTATCACATTATTAACCATAGCTCATAAATCATTCTCTTGGTTTGTGTTCATATACACATGACTAACAAATAACCAGTGAGATCCAAAGGTTAGAGATTAGATCAATCTCAAATGAAATTTTATAATCTAAGGAAAAACACACTGTGAATTTCACACAGTGCTATTTTGATTATCGTGGAATACATTTGATGTCAATTAATTTTGGAGTGATTTGGAATAGAAAGCAAGAGCTGAAAATGCTGGAATAGTTCAGCAACTTTCTCAGTTTATAAACTGGTGTGGCAGATAATTTATTAACCAACTTAGGTAGTTGTTGTTTGATGAAATTTGGGATGTTTTTACTCTTTTTCTCCAAGTGTAAGTTTTTCTCTCTTTGCACAACATTAATTTTTATTTTTTCTTTTGTGATACTTTCCTCATGAGTCAAAGACAAAATTTAGTTGAAACAGGCAGGAAAAGTGAACCTTGGAGGTGTTTAGAAATATAATCCAGAGACATTTTAGTTGCAGATTAGAAATAAGTTTAAAATATTTTCTTCTGTAATATCAAGCTCATGGTGAGGAAACAGTCTTTTAATATAAAATCACATTTTGAAAGATTTTGTCCTAGAGGAAACCTGAGATTGCATTGGTTGTTTGCTAGGTCATAGTACTGGATGCATACTCTGCCTCTCACAGAAATGCTAGAGGAA
This sequence comes from Machaerirhynchus nigripectus, assembly GCA_013397975.1. Lineage (NCBI taxonomy): Eukaryota > Metazoa > Chordata > Aves > Passeriformes > Dicruridae > Machaerirhynchus > Machaerirhynchus nigripectus. Next base: position 1,643,180 of record VZRQ01006185.1, read on the forward strand.
TACAGGGAAGGAATTTAACAAGAAATATTTCTGTTGCAGGCAAGTTTATTGACTTTTTTTTTATATCAGCCTGGTGATCCATGGAAAATATACATACCTTAACATTCGCATTCTCCACTGGAGCTACAGTGAAATGTCAGCTGGAGAAAACTTTGCAATAATACCACATCTTCAAAACAAACACCAGAAACTTCATTTTTTTATTACTTCCAGCATTTCCTCCAAAGTAGAGATTTAAAGGGCCTGTGAGCCATTTGCCACTACAGGGCTTGGTCAGGCTAATGGTTAACACCAAGCCATGTCAGCTCTACTCTCTGCGTGTCCCTCTGCCAGTTCAAGGGCATGAGCACAGAGAGCCTGGGCCCAGGTCAGATGCATTTTGTCCCTTTGTCCCACACTCAAAAGAGAGGAAAGGGTTGGGATATCTTACCACTTACAATCATGGGGCCTGTCGTAAGGCAGACCAAAGAGGGAAAATTATTCTGCTTTTGGTTAAGAACATCTCTGTGGCAAATAAACAAAAAAAAAGGTAAAGCAGAAGTTGTATTAGGGACTGCCCTTGCCTATATGGTTACATGCCTATCCTCTGGCATAGAAATACAATACTGACGTCACTAAGTGAAAATCTTAACCAAGAAAGGTAATTAAAAATATTGTTCTCCTTTCTACATAAGGCACCTGCAAGATTCAGCACTGTGGAAAACTATAAATGTTCAAACATTTATGAGCCTCTGTACAAATGTAGAAATTTTCGGTCTGTATAGCACCTTTAACCATCATGTAGGCACAAGCTAAGGCTGAAGGTAGCATTAATTGTCAGCCTTTGTTATGTTCTTATTTCTTAGGACAGAAAGAAAGTGTATATTGCAATACAGTATGTGTATTTCAAATCCATTCTGTTTCCATAACAGGCACACAATAATAGATCAAAGTAATTTTCATTTACCTCAGATGAATTCAATGCAGTTACCTAAAATTCAGTATGTAAATAACAATACCTGAATAGTTGTATTTTAAAGCCTTATTCTGCATTATGGGCTAATTTGAATTATGCAAGAATGCTCAAGTAGTATAAAATCATATTGTAGTATTTGTGTTCTTGAATTCTTTCTAAAAGTTAAATATGCACACACATACTTATGATTCTTTCATTTGCCTATGCTTTCCTATAAAAAAAATCTATGTGCCCAGTTATATAGCATGGATTATGTCTAACTACGGGTACACTGGCAATAAAGATACACACAAATGCAACACATGCTACTTACCTATTCATATATTTCTCTAATCCATATTTTTATTTTGTACATGTATATTAATGAGCATGTGTACACATACAGAATTTATCAATCTGTAAAACCACAGGCACATAAATAATATCTAACAGTAAGAAGATCTTTGTAATTGTAAGAAAACTGTCCAATGGCATTTCTTAAGCAATTTGGACTGCTTCACTTGCATTTCTCTAGAACTGACAGGTTGGGATTACCATCTGTATTTTGGGGTTAACTGTAAAAAAGTATGGTCTTAGCTTTTCACTCTCCAGATGACTCTGTATCTTTTAAAAGACAAATTCTTCTGTAATCAAGGCTCGCATTTTAAAACAATTTATGTAAGTGCATACATATTGTTTTAAAAGATGAAATAAAAGTAACAAAAAGTTGCATGTTTTTCTTTGTTTACTATTATTTTGCTTCTTGGAGCCATATCCTGGCATTTGTTTATACTTTCCTTTGTATCCTTCCACTTGAGTTTATGGTTGAGAATTTCCAAACATGCAGAACTCCCAAGAGAATGAGTTCAGCTGAGGAAATAAGGCCATTCTGCAAATAATGAGAACTATAGTCACTCTTTCTCCACACAGGAGAAAATTCAGCAATTTTGACTACAAATCAGTGACAACTCATGGTGCCAAGGTCTCACACGGTTTCACAGAGGAATCACAGTTACTGAAGCAGCAGTTCTCTGTCACTAAGTTGGTTTGGCTATCAGGAGTAACATTAGAAACTGAACTCTTTCCTGAAAATGCCTGTGCTTAGCAACTAACTCTATTAAACTCTGCATGGCCCGCATTTTCCACATACCTTTCCTATTTTGCCCTTTTAATATGTTCTGCAGCTAAGAAAAGCCTCATCCGCTCAGCCCACAGCTACAGGCTACTAGTCTGGAACCAAGATGAAATCTAAAAAATGTCAAATATAATGAAAAAGAGTGGAGGCTGAGACTGGATGGCTTAGTGAAATGGAAATGGTTTATGAAGTCTCTCACCTCTAACTCACTGCTTGGAATCTTCTGCCGTCGATAGTTACTGGAACTTTGGAGGATTTGACATCTGTGCAGTGACCTATGCTAAATAAGTTGTTAGTCTCGGCTGAGCTCCTTGTGACTGCTGTCCCCATCCCAGAAAAACATAGCATCTGACATTGAGAGAATTTTACACCATCATTGATGATATTAGTAAAGAACTAAAAGGTCAGTGAATGATGTATACTTGTCCAAAATGAATATGTACAGCCATTTCACTAGGATGTTACTAGCAGTTGGTGAACATTATTGATATTATTTTGACATCCTTTTCTGCTCTTAGCAAATTACCTTAAAAAGATCCAGTAAACACTTTGCATTTAATAAGAGCTCAAGAACTGCAGAAAGTTGTGGAACTGTATTTGTTTCCTTCTGACTGTAGTCTCAAACAAGACACAAAGAGGTGCCCGTTATCCAGAACTTCTGCAATTTAAAGTTTAATTTGTGTAAGATTATTTATACCATGAAAATGAAAATATTTGCCATCATTTACCATTTATCAGCCATTACAATTATTTACACCATTTGCTTCAGATCACTTTTCCTGCTTCACTGACTCTGCCTTTTCCCATTTCATCCTTTATCAGTTAATAAGGAATGAGGATGTTGTGAATGGGAGAATAGATTCTTCAGCTTTAAAAGTAAAACACTGCAAAGTTTGCATAAACAAGAGTTTTAAAGTTTTTTAGTTTTAAGAAGGTCTGAGGAGATGCATTTCATTAAAAAGGGAAGTACTTTCATATTAACTTTTACCAGGAAGTACTGGAAATATCCCATGATTCTATAGAAATTTTAGCTTCATTTAGTTACATTGAGGAACAGTATAGAAGACCAATACAATCACAATATATTTTTTACTATTTTCAGAAACTTTCCAAATATACAAGGTGTGCAAATATTACATCCTTTTTTCTATCTTAGTGCCAGTACTTCTGCCTGTGCTCCGCCTCCTAGTGTTCTTTTTCCTTTTTTGGTTGCTCTCTTGAAATGTCAAAATGAATCACTTTCTAAGATTTATAGGTCAGTTAAGATTTGCAAGGAAGTTCTTCTAATTCTCTACCATATGCCCAGGTACATCTCTTTATTTGCTCTGCACTTTTTAGGGGAAGTGTGTAGGAAGTCTGTAGCATACAAACAAGAAACATTTCATTGGGCAGCAAGGAGTGTACTTTCATCAAGAGGATAATGGAAAGAATTTTTTCACTCATATTTTAACAAAAATATACTGTGTGCATTCATCCACTTTAAAGTCTATTTTTTCAGTAATTGAAATAAATATCTGGATGTTATGATAAGTACAGAGGCCCTCTTAAGGACATTAACCTTTAAATTGCAGTTCTATCATGTTTTGCTGTCACATCTGGTGTGTCAAAGAAAGTAGGAAAATAAATCCAATTTTCTTATTTGTTGACTGTTTCATTTTTGTTTAGTTTCTTCGTGATAGGTTTAGTTCATGGTAGACGAGAAGTGTCTGAAGGTCAGGAAGCCGAAAGTAGTATAAGCAACTACAAAAAACTTATTACCTTGATTACATTAAATTAAAATAAATATATTATTGAAAGATTTATATTTGTATACATTTTACTAGGATGTGTCATAACGTAAAAGCTCATAATGTCAGCAAAAATGCAAAGCATTGAACTATACTAATATGCCTAATTGGTCTCCAGAGGGAAGGATTTTATATAAAAGGATTTTTCCTGAGGAAAAAAAGCTTCACAAACATAGGCTGTCAATTACACCTATAAAGACAATACTTTTTAAAAAACGTCATGTCCCAAATCTGACAAAGATTCACAAACACTAATGAAATAGCTCACTTTTCTATCACATAAGATAGCTCAGGTAGTTGTCATTTCACAGTTTGCTAAAGCAACACTGATATCTGAATTGTGACTAATCCTGAAGTCTATAAAAGTGATACAAGTGGGTAGCACAGGTTACATGCTTCTTCAGAATTAAAAATAAAATCTTGGTTTTTATCCACAATCCCTCTTTTTCCTTTCTATTTTTCCCTTTTCCACTTTTTAATGGTTGATACTTGGTCCAGCATTGTTTCAGTAACCCATCAATGACTTGGGTGAAGGGGCAGATGCCTCCTCAGCAAGTTCACTGATGACACAAAGCTGGGAGGAATGGCTGATACCCCAGAGTGCTGTGCAGCCCTTCAGAAGGGCCTTGACAGGCTGGAGAGTTGGGCAGAGAAGAACCACCTGAAATTCAACAAAGGCAAAAGCAGAATCCCTCAGCTGGGGAGGAGTAGCCCCATGCACCAGCACAGCCTGGGGGCCAACCTGCTGGGAAGCAGCTCTGCAGAGAAGGACTTGGTGCTCCTGGTGGACAACAACCTGTGCATGAACCAGCAGTGTCCTTGTGGCCAAGAAGGCCAATGGTGTCCTGGAGGGCATTAGGAAGGGCATTGCCAGCAGGTCGAGGGAGGTGATCCTGCCCCTCTACTCAGCCCTGGTGAGGCCACACCTGGAGTGCTGTGTCCAGCTCTGGGCTCCTCAGAGCAAGAGAGACATGGAGCTCCTGGAGTGGGTCCAGAGGACATTCAGAGAAAATACAGGATGTTTTGCAAGCAGTAAACAGAATTTTATTGACAAGACAGGAGTATCCACGTTACTCTGCACCAGAGCTAGCATTCAGCATCCAGCCAGAAACAAAATAAACCCTGGGCCCAGAGAATTCATACTAAACAGTTCAACCTTGTAATGCCTTCTTATATAGAAATGGCCTGTTGCATGTTTAGGTTGTTTTATATGCATCTAGTAGTCAATCTTCAAATCACAGGTTTCAAGCTGATATATCAGAACCATCCATACTACAGTGCCCAAGAGAAGGAAAAAAATTGAAATTCTAGTTCAGTGCTGGGTAAACACTTCCGTGTGGCCTGACTCCAATATCAGCACTTCATTTTAATGATAATGACAGCTCTGGTGTTCATTCTAAAATCCTTAAATGTACTTAACAACCTGTTTATGCTTGGAGAGCAGTCAGTTTATGACGACAGCCAAATGAAACAGATAAGAGTATCATGTAAAACCGTATTCTGAAATGTTTATTCTAGCAGTTAGTATGCATCTGGAGTAAATTTGTAGACCGTTACCCTCAGGTTTCATGCATTTTAAATAGAGCATATTTATTTTAATTTAGAAGCAGACAATTATGTGGGAAATAGAAAGGGTTTGACAGCACAACCACAAATTAAGCACTGTTTGAAAAGGTATAGTCATCTTAGAATCATCATTAATATTTCATGTATCTGAATTTCTCCCACATGCAGGTTGTATGCTGTTTCAGCCATGGATCAGCAGCTGCAGCTATTAAGTTTTATTTTCATTCAGATATTAAAACTTTTTTTTAACAAAATGGCATAATTTTCCCCTTTACTCAAAAAAACCCGCTTTCTGTAATGAAATCAATGGATCAGAGTCTGACTTTTCCTGAATATGCATGTGTGTAGCAAGGTATTTATTTATCTTTTTGCCACCATTAGCACTTACAAAATGTCTATCACCATTACACTTGAAAATACTATTTTTAAATGCCTAGTCACTATTAAAGGCAATGTCAGTTTGATTTTTATAGCTGTGAAATTATTTTTACACAATTTCTAATAGTCTTTTCCAACCTCATAAACAAAATTACTTTTCTCTGCAAATGCTTTCTCCATACAACATATTTACTATATATGGATTTAGTATATATGAGAACTCTGCTCCTCTTAATACCAGTTAGAATTGTAAAAAGTAGCTAGATTTTTACCAAAAGAGTTTTATAAAGAGATGCAAGGGCAGGGACTGGTAGCATATGTAATACTTTTTTTCCCTAGATTTAAATAATTTATTTGAGGAAAAAGAATTAAGTTTAATTAAGTTAGTTCTTTGAGACTTCTTTTATTCAAGCAGGAGATTTCAGGCTATATTTTGAGATGAGTAAAGACTGATCTGTATCTTTTGTCATAAACAGCAGATTGGTTAAAACCCAGAATTCATAGGTAAAACCAAAGCAGTCCCCTTTTTCTTGCTTCTGTCACATTCTGTCCACAGCTTCCTACTCTAATTTCTATAAATGTCCTTATAGAATAAGCTAAAACTAGCAGTGCTTTAAGCTGAGTTGGAATATTATGCTCATTAAACACTGATATAAAACCACTAATCTTTTGTCAATGTATGCTGTCCTGAGGCAAGCAGAAGGAATTTTATTGACTAGATATTTTTAATACGGAAAACAGATTTATGACCTTCAGTGAGGGCTCTGAGAAATCTAAAGAAAGTATGAATGCAAGTATGCTACCTGGGGCATATATACTCGCATGGTAAATATTGTCAGGAAAAGACACATATCAACTACACAAGCAGCAGGTAGAGAGGACCATGAGAACACAACTTTTGCTTCAAAACTTTTGCTTCCTTATCACAAGAAAATTGTTTCAGGGCAGAACTCAACTTCTCTCCAACACTCTCTCTCTCTGAAGAACACAGCTTGATTTTATAGTACAGAAGCTGTGACTTTTACCCCTAAGGCAGAAAACAACTTTGATAAACAAGAGAAAATATGAATTCTTAAGGGACAGAACAACTAGTTCCCTTTCATTAAGAAACTGGCATGCATATAATGGAAATCTCCTGTGAGTTTGCACGCATCTTGTTCTCAATGAGAAAATAGTGTGCAAGCTTCTTTGAGTGAGGAAAACAATCAGAAAATTGCTCCTGAGGGCAATGGGTAGCAGCTATGGCTCATCAGCCATCATAAATGACAAGACAGATTCAGAAATTTGTGTCAGCCTGACTTTCTCTTCCAACTGTCAATACAGGATTGATGCTACTCACCACCCAATTCTACAGTACGGAAAGGAAGGGAAAAAAAGAGACATTTACAGTCCCGTATATATACACCTATAGCCTTCATTTGCAAATCAACCATGAAATTCAGTAAGGTTGCTGTTAAAATAAGATAGCACCATGTGGGATTCAGAGTAATGTAAACTGTCCCAAAGCTAAAAGCAAAACCCAAGCCTCCTCAAAATAAAAAAGACTTAATGAAGTAGAATATGATGTAGATTTGTATTTTAGTTACAGGTGTATAAAATAATAATAAGTGTACTAACTTAAGGATTTTAATCACAAATCAACATCTAACCTTAAGGAAAATCATAGAGTGAAATTTTTGAGACTTTATCAACAGATATTCATACCGGGGTTTTTATGCTGGGAATTGTTATTTTGATAGTCTGCTCAGTTTAAATAATTAAAACTCAGGTCTTCTTTTTAGCAATTGTGGAGGGGGGATGTCAGCTGAGCATAAAAGTTTCAAAAAGGTCTGGAAACCAAAGCTCTTTCATATTCACTGTTTTCCAAATGTCACAGATTTTAGAAAATCTTTTATGAACTCACAAGATGAGTTCAAATTCAGCAAATCCTTTCCTCCATGAATAATTCCCTTGCTGCTTTCCAGAGACCTTGAATTACAAAACATGGTTGTCCACCCCGGGGAAGTACATGTTATTCTAACAATGAAGAATAGCAAGAAAGAAAACTTTGTATGCTGTTGTTGTTCTTTCAAGAAGCATAAAACTCCCCAGCTATTCACCAGTTACCTTAGAGATGAACTAGCCACTAAACCATCAGGGAAATTAATTATCCCCTTGTAAGAATAAAGTGCTGGGGGAAAATGTACTTCACTATTTCCAGTGGTGAGACAAATCTACTGGCAACATTAAAGGAAAAATAAACTATTTTCTAGGTATTACAGTGCTTGTATAAGATGTATAAGATTATCTTTCTACAATAACGCCAGAGAAAAACCCCTGGCTTTACACAGATTTTTACTGTGACTTGCTCATACCAACTATCTATAGTGGGTCAAAATTTCCACCCAAACATGATTCCTCATGGAAAATAAAAGTAGAGTCCCAAAGAACAAGGGAACAACATACTGGTCCAGAGTATATTTACCTGTTCTGATATCAAGAAAAACTAGCTTGAGCACACAAGTCACAGAAGAAAAAAAATTAATTGTCAATTTAACAGTACCTAAGAAAACAAAACACCAACAGTGGAGAAACTAAGCCTGGTGGAAATTACTGACATGAATCAAATGTTGCTTAGCTAGTACTTCTGTGACTTTAATCAAGTGATAGGAAATGAGACTCGTCCAAATTTATTTCTCTGATTTTACTTTTCCTGGAACTAGTTTTGAATTCTTGAAGGTAGGGCACACCTGAGGCACAGAAGGTCAAAATTGAAGATAAGTGTATTTGTGCAGCATTAAAATTTTAAAGAACCATCTTTATCTACATTATAGTACCATTAAAAGGAAGTAGGTTACATTTAAAATATATTAAAAAAACTTACTATGATTTTTGCTGTTGCTCCTAAGAATTTTTCCTGCAGTCCTTAGCCTTTGTTTTGAATTACTCAGAGAAAGCCAACTGATTTAAATTATGAAAACAGGGAGCCATCAGACTGACCTTTTCCTTAAAAATCTCAGCTTGTTCACTGAGCTAGGAGAAACACTTTGAAGAGTGTAATTGCTTGAGCCCTTGACTGCATTTGTAATTTCTTGTGCAAACTTTTCAGTGTTTCTAGTCATGAACATGGCTGCAACTTCAGCACCTGGCAATGGTGCTGCCCTTAGAGTTAGGAAAAATACGTGTTTGCTTAGAACAATATCCCTTGGGGGAGCTATCCTGTAGTACCACTCCCTTAATTTTGTGATGCCAGGAGTTGTATAGACTAGGTTTGAAATTTGAATTTAAAAATTTTGAATTTGATGATTTAAAAACAGACAGGTAGTGGGGAGGAAGAAGGGATGTGCGGCCACAGGGTTTCTTCAGGGCCTTGTTTTATTTTTGCAGTAGAAATTACTGCTATTCCTCTCATCTTTCCCAATAACAGTCGGATTCCCCACGTGATATCCAGCTGCATAGTGTTAGGAAGGCCTTCAGGAAAGGGGGCCTGTGCTTAGAGATCAGACCAGTTTAGAAAGGGGGATGTAAGGTGTACCTTCATGCCCTCAAAATACAGACCTCCCACTGTGTGTCTACATTTTCAAGGCCCCAGCATTTCTTCCCCCCCGCCTCCCCAACCAAGCTTTAAGGTCTCATTTAGTTCTCGCAGTCCCTCTCTTAGTATCCTGAAACTATCCAACTTTTCTGAGTCTGCCTAGAGGCACTCTCCCAGCTTAGCTCTATTTTCCATCTCAGATCACTTACCTTCATAAAATTAATTCTTGCCAATCCAGTATGAACACATAATTTTTTCTTGGCTTCAGGGATAATGGAATTCAAATTTGGTTGCTGGGGACAAGATTGAGGCCCACTGTGGTTAGAAAACACCAAATGACACTCTGCATTTGGCAGAAAAATGGACACAGCTAACTGAGCATGATTAGGAGTGCCCCATGAGTGAAACTGGAATTCATTAGACAGGAAAGATGGGCCCTCTTCTTTCTCAATATCAGAGAAGTTGAGCTTACCAGGGAAGAGTTTGTGGAAGTGAGCTGCAAGGATGTGAGATGTCATATCTTTGCCCAACAAAGCTGATTTTGTGTCAGGTTGTATTAGACCTTACTGGTAGTGGATTAGACCATAAATCTTTATTTTAAATGTGTTAGCTTTTTCTGGATATAGGACAGTTTGCACCTCAATAAAATAAACCAAAGCCATGCTGAGCTTAATGAGCTCTAAATATTCTATTATTGTTTCTTTATTAATAACTGATACCACTAAGGGTAGTGACTACACAAACTCTTCTTAATACATTTACCTAAGCTTTCTAAATATCAGTATCCCCATTTTATGTCAGAGGAAACTGAGGCACAAAAGCTGAATCACAGTCGGACGATTCATGCTATGGTCTATCAATTTGTTTGCCATGAAATGTTCTATCAAGTTCAGAGTTCTAAATTCAAAACACTGGACTAGCTGCAAGCAAGATGCCTGCACATGGTTGCATTCAAGAGGCGAAGCCAAGACAGAGTGAATAGGAGCTGACAGCCTGAAAGCTAGATAGTGTCAGCCTTATTCAGCTAAGTTTCTCTGAAGTTCTTGAGCTAAATCTCTTGGATTTTCTTATTTGCCTAATATGTTTTTTTAAATATTCTGAGTACAACAGTTATGTGTTCTGGAAACTAATCTCCCTTTTGTCTTAGATCACCATGAAAAGTAAAGTACATGGTCTTGAACCTAATGCATGATTTTGCCAATCCAATAGGAACATGAAACTGATCAAATTCTTTGCTGTTTTAGTTTTCTCAGAGAAAAAAAAAATTAAATAAAAAGAGAATCTAGTGTTCCAAATAAAATACTGTAAGACAAACTTCAATCTCTGAGTCACTGGAAAACGTTGCTTACAATCCAGAACACAGAAAACATCCTGAAGTGACCACCTGTAATTACTCCAGATTGCTGGAAGAAATAGAAATAAAATGTGAAAACAGCATGATTTTATATTAATTGCAACTCCAAGATGGTCTTACCACAATCAAAATAAGGCCAGTGTGATGGAATTTATAGATAGACAATATCGAAAACATATTTTGAGCCTCATTTGATGTCAAGGTACAAAAATCTGACTTCAGATCAATGGTGTAATAAAATGGTACAAAGTAGCTGATGAAAGCTAACTTGGTTCCAACACAATAATTCATCATGATAAACATATCTCTCATTTCCACATCTGTCATCCATTTTTAAAACCAATAAATCATTTAAATATGGATTTAACTGTTCCTACAAGTTGTTACAGTGTTATGCACTGCACTGAAGGAGAACTTTAACAATAATTCACTTTTCTGAATTCAGAACTATAAAAATTGAGTTAAAAGGTTAAGTTGCACTCGCATAATTACTGTGCCCAAACACAACTTACAGTAAAACAACTGGGCTTTTTCTGGCTTTCATGTCTATCTTTCCTGGGCTTGAATTCACCTAGTAAACCCTTATTTTGCACAGGAATGAGTGAATAGTTCAGATTAAAACCTGCCCAAGTAAGCAAAATGATGGAATCGAGGACACAATGTAGATATCTGTGAGCTGGATTGGACTGCCACTCAGATGCTGAGGGCAAGGCCGAGACTTGTTTCATCCTAAGCACAGCTTGAGCCCTGCAAGGCATGGAAGGAATGTCAGCTGCAAGGCCCTTAATGAGAGCTAAAAAATGCCCAGTGAAATGGTCTTAGAGACCTGTCCAAACCCCCCATGTGAAAACATCTACAACTGTTGGACTGATCTGCTGATTTTTCCCTTCTTTTTGTGATACGGGGGTAGGGGGACAAAGAAAGGATTTTCAAGGGAAGCTAAAAGAGGGAAGCAGGGGAGTAATGCTAAAAGGCTCATATAATTTTCATCCTTGATCATACTGAAGGAAAGCCTGGCAAAGTCTGAAGGATCACAAGTGCCAGCAAACATAATCAGATTCTGATTTCATTAATAATCTTTGCACAACCTTGATAAGAGAGATGATTAGAGCCTCAGTCTTAAACTCACTGTATGGATCTTTATTTCAGAATTTTAATTCATTTACTCTAATAAACATTAACTTTTTGCTTCAATATATGTATATCTAAGAGAAGTTTTTACCAAATTCTCCAAAACCTCATTCAGAATTATGCTAAAATTTAAAAATATTGTAACAGTGTTAATAAAAGTGCTTATATAAAAGCTTTAATATATATGCATACTAATCTGGTAATGCACTAGCTGCAATTAATTTATTTTTAATTTTGCAGTGATTGCATTTTTAACTCTTCAATGTGCTATTCTTACACTGGAATCACGAAGTCAGTCTAACACTGCAGACAGTATTCATCACTGTAAGAGCTAGTGGAAAAAATCCTAAAATCTCTCCAGTTGTTACAATAATGATGTTGGTTTCCTGTTCACTACAAGGGTAATTAATGAAGAATTTGGCTGAATTGCACATACCAGGCATCTAAGGTAATACTTTATGTACACATTTCACTAGAGCATAACACAAAATACAGGGCTTGTTTTCTTATTTCTTATTTTTAAAATCAGTTTGGCCACTAAACAACTAAAATATCAAGCTGTAACTTTTAGCACTTTTAGCTGAAGCTGTGTGTAATTTCATTAATTCTTCAGCTAGTGCTGTCCATATGAGATAGTGAAAATTTCATTACTGTCTCTGAATACACTTCATGCATAACAAATGAACAATCAATTAAACATGATTTTTTAAATTCTTTTTTGTCTCATTTGTCCCTAAACTTTATCAATGTTCTACATGACATTTATTCTTCCCTTCAGATTTTAAGTAATTGTTGGTCTTTTAATACAAATCACCTTTTCCTAACCTAGAACAAGCTGCCAAATTAAAAAAAAAAAATATTACCAGGTATTCCTGTGGTATTTTGCATGACTTCAAGCTTTGTGATATGCTTAGAGATTTAGGCATGGTAGAATACAGATGTTGTTTTGTTTCTTGTGTCTGGTGGCACAGTTACTGAAAACATCTATCCAAAATGCGAACACTGGCTGTAGTTGAAACAAACCTTCGAAAAGCAGACAAGTAAAAATTTTGACTGACCCTGATTGAGAACTAATATGAGGCACTTTGGGTCTTTCTTTTCACATGAGCTCCCCTCTGATTTTTCTCTTTTGGAGAGCATTTCCCTTTCTGTTGTGCAGCAGCAAGGGTCCACCTTACCCCCACTCAGCTCTTATCTTGGCAGTGCATCTCCAGCTGTAAAGGAGAGCTCCAGGAAGGATATTCCTTTCTTGCACACCTGCAGATTGCTTGATATGGATAAGAGATCTTTCACACTTCAGCTTTCTACAGTGCAGTACCAGAGACACTGTAACACTGAGACTGGCTACTCTGGAAATTAAGACCCTCTACTTCAGCAGTCTAATAGGTAATGTATCATTCACATATTTATAAGGAGACTGAAAAAAGTGGAATGGAATACAGAGAAAGGAGATTCCTGTTCAGCCTTCTGAAACTCTTGGAGTTGTTTTTTTATAAGTACACTATTAACAAGCAAAGCTGCCAATTGTTTTCAGTATCTGGCACCACATGATTTTATAGCAAACTCTCCAAAAACATTTGCTCACAGGATCTAATCAACCATCTTCTCAGAGCAGAAAAAGCAAGGATGTACTAAGGGAAGGAAGATCCACTTACCGTGGACTTATAACTACTAGTACTTAGAAACATTTATAAACTACTTCAAAACATCTGCTGGTGTGCAGAACAAATCAAATAGATGTAATGCAGATGAGTCTGAACAGACTGCCTACCAGCAGAATTCACGCAAAATATTGAAAGAATAGCTAAGGCAGCATAATGTTTGAGTTCAATCATGCATATACATCTGCAGTACAACCAATATAAAATATGTGCATCTAGAAGAGAGAGAAAGATATAACCAAATCTTCTCAGTGCAAAACATCATTAAACTCTTTCCATGTAACTTTTTAGTTTGTCCGATGTGCACTCTGGTTCAAGATCCCCAGGCTGTAAAATTGGTCTTCATGAGCTACTTGCCCCTCACTTCTCATATTTTCTAGGATGGGTCAAACACAAAACGTGCCTTGAATGGAAAAAAAGTATGATATCAGAGCAGCTTCTTCATTTTACACCCCAGTTGAAAAACACAGGAAAAATGCCACATGAAGCTCTTCAATATCATAAAAGAAAGTTGCTTTTTAAGGAGTTGTTGATCATGACATTGCTCTGCGTATGCATATATTCTGTCATTGTGCCAAAACTAGCAGCTCATTTCATTTTCAACTCTTCTGAGCTGTAAATGCACAGATTTACAAGAATATCTAAGGGGTCTGTGAACTATCCATCCAAAATCAACCGACCCCACTCCACATAAAATGATTCCATTTACTTGTAATAGAATGCACATCATGCTCAGCCATGGTGAAACTCCCTCTTTCCTCTCCCGACTTCCCTTCACAAAATCTTGCCTTTCCACTATCTGGGAGGAAGGTTTTGCCCAGGGCTAATGCTGCAATCGCCACACAGCAAGGTAGGTATTTGAGACAACATTTGGCAGAAGTACCCTGCCCCTTGCTGCTAGCCAGCAAAGATAACAGAAGTTCCTCTGCTAGGGAACAAGGATCTTTCATGCAGAAAGATGTTTTTCTAGGTGTAGATATGAGGAATGCAATGTTGCAAGAGGCATTCCAAGATCTGAAAGTATGTAGAGCTGGTAGAGGAGGTGCTTCTGGAAATGTAGCCTACCTGCTTCAGTCTACCACTTGCTCAGATTCATTTTTATTCCATAAAATAGTAGGCAGAATACCTTTAAATTCCCTTTCATCGAAATTATTATTATATTATTGTACCAGCTGTATTATAAAATCTACAAAGAGGAGTCATCTTCAGCCTTCAGACAGAATAGTTCCTGAGGGGTATCGAGTCCCATGACTGTGATTGTCAAAAGGGAGGGGAATAATGCAACAATTGTTTCACTTCTTAGTGCTTGTTTGTAATCAAGGGGACGTAATTTTAGTTCAGAATTTTCTTTCACAAATTAACTAGGGTTCCCTTTGAGCTGCTGCTAAACACAGTTTCTATCTCCACTGTCACCACTGCTCCTTTCTGGAAAGCTCTTTGAGTCACTGTTTAAGGAAAGAAAAGACAACATATTTTCATCCTATTCTAGTCTAACTAAAACTAACATGAAACACTTTCTTGTAGCAGTAATTTATTTCAGGAAATGAGGAAGGGATAGTCCGTTTACTATATTTTACTTTTCTGCTGAAGTGACGATGGGAAGAAAATGCTGTCTATTTGAACACATTTCACAGTTAAGGGAGAAGAGATGAAAAGTTCATTATGTTTACCAAATAAAATGGTGAAAGTGGAATACTGCAATAGGAAAGGCCTGACAACTGACAGCCCTGAACTATGCTGTCTGTTCTGAATTAGTTAAAACATACAGCTGGTAGATGGGATCAGGGAAAAAGAACACAGACGACGTAGGTGATATAAAGGGTAACAATTCCTCATCACAAGAAAACTAAGAGAACTAAGGAAATTTTTTTTCATATCTGGGAATAGTGGAAAGGGAGGTTTGGAACATTTAATCAGAAAACTTGTTGTAGTTAAGTATGTAAGCTATTCCCTACATATTCAGAATTCCCACTGACATTCATAGGAACTTCACATGAGCAAGTGATACAAGTTAAGACATGAGTTTACATTATTAGGGTAAACACAAGAGTGTGGGAAAGCTTTCGTTGTTCCTTGCAAGGCAAAGCAGCCAGTGAGTCACAGTTCCCACATTTGCAGTAAGCCTTCTCCCTATCGTTAAGGATCAACTAACTCTGAAAGAAGTGTTTGGACACTGCTACATTTCCCATCTCAGACCACCACCAATTCGTCCCAGTGAGGAAGGACACTACGGCTATATCTGTTCCAATTATTTTGTAATATGTGGTGAAATGAGTGCAATATTCAGTGGGTAATATAACTTCTCATGACTCTTTTTTATTCTACACTATTTTGCACTATGTGAATACAAATTTAAAGTTATGGTCTCTAATATGCTATTTTAATCAACTGATAATCACTTTTATAAAATGTGTGGTTATTAAAGTTTTAGCTGCATATATTATATCAGCTCTAAAAACAAGTATAAAACACAGTATCTTTATTTCTTTCAGCTGTAAAAATTTTGGATGAAATAAGGCATCGCATATTGGGATAAAGTATTCATACTTTTTCCATCTAGATTCCTACCCCAAAGGTACTTGAGGGCTGTTATTTTTGTTATATTCCTTCAAAAATTAAATGGAGGGTGTTCCAAGCAGATCAAATGCAAATAGTATATATGTCTATGTATATTAGGTGATATTTAATTGCCTAATACAGGGAATGAAAATAGTTTTTTTCCAAGGGGAGAATTCCTATGTCTTCCATATTCGTACTGTGCCATTTGCTACAAGTATTCTAGGCTCCACAGACTACAGGAATAGTAATTCCTTTGTACTCCCTAGTCTTACTTTTAAACCCTTTGGCAATGAATTTTATATATTATATTTTAAACCCTACATTCACTAATGGGAGGACAAACTTTACCACGTATTTGTGATTAGTTCCTTTCTTTTCTATTCCTTTACTTATGCAGAGACTTTGTTTTGTTTATGACTCTGATGCTTAGTTAAATTATTCTTGTAGTATGACTCTCTAGCTTTACAACTCCAGTTGACTAAGCCTCGTCAATAATTTTTCACACAGTTCACCTATTTGATCAGTCCAGTTGAAAATATCTACCACTTAGGGTTCGAGCCAACTTCCTAAGTTATCTAACAAACCTTTTCCAAAAGATTATGCTAATTCTTTTAAACATGGAAACCTGGTGTGAAAGTGTTGTAATATAATTTATTAATTAGTGGTAATCTGCTAATTTATTAAATTTCCTTAAGGACAAACCAACCCTCCCCCATCCTTCAAAGGTAATTTTGTGCAGAGAGAGACTGAAGTTTTAAATGCAAATAGGACATCTGAATAACAGTTACTGAATCATATTATGTATTATATATCTAAGATAACAATAAATTGGTTTTTTATGAACAAGGTAAAGGGCTAATAAAAAAGTGTAAGCAGACATATTTTGAAAGATTCTGGTTGTAGACCTGTTGGCTGGAGCTTGGTTTGATGCCACCCCAGGGTAGAACAGCTTGAAGCAATAACATTCTGCGTGAACCTCTGTCGTATTCCCACAAGTTTGTCGCAAATCACAGCAAAAACAGCTGGGCCAGCAGGATGCCACCTGTGACAGCTAAAGCCTCTGAGCTGGCTGCTTCTACCAGGGCCTTTGTGCGTTTTAGCTAGTGCTGAATAAACCAATGAAGGCCAAAAATGGGCTGGTAGCAATGATCATTAATGTTCACTGACACTTTCCATGATAAAATGCTGATTTTAGTACTTTTCAATTTGCCAATTGGTAGACATTTGGGCTTAAATATTCCTTAGTGTCTGCTCTGAGGTTGTTAAAATATGTGTTAGAACGCCTTTTTGGACTCTGAAATCCAGTCATTTCTGAGAATGAGGCAAAGGATATATTGTTTCACTCATGACAGAAAATCAAAAAGGAGGGGGGAGGGTGAAAGATGGTAAGGAAAGAAGTTATTTAAATAGTTAATATAATTTAAAGCTGCAGACTGATGCTTGGCAGCTGGGGATAACAATGTGGGATGAAAACTGAAATTTGGCTTTCATTGCCAGTGTAAATTATAAGGCTTGGAAAAAAAAATATTCAGGTTCAGCAAAGATTCCTTGTCTTAAGCAAATAATATTAGTTAGGCAAGGAGTTTAGGGGTTCAACTTACGGCTATGTAACATTTTTCTCATATATGAACCTCTGTGATATTTTAAAGGCAGAAGCAAAGGAAGATAAAGTGAACAGGGTCTGCTGAGTTCAATAGTTTTAACACCTACTTCAGCCATGAAGTGGCAAAGGAGGAGCTGCAGGGAATAGCTGCAGTGAGAAACAGTGTCAAAGGGATCAGGCACTGGGAGACTGGGACTCTATCACATCAAAAGAGGATAAAAGGTAGGATTTTTATTGGGGAATGTGTCAGGAATTTAAGGAATAAAGATTGTACTTGATGTGATGTAGAAAATGGGGCTTAGGTGAGAACCTAAATCTTCTCAAGATGATAAGGTCAGCAAGTAAAGTCTTTAAAGAATTGTCAGGACAATCCATGACAACAAAAATATACTGTCTTATTGGAACTTAGAAAGGACCCCAGCTTTCCTGAACTGCTCCATTACTATATTAGATGAAGCTATTGATAGTCTGTAAAATGATTCAGTATTTCCATTCATAAATATCAGTATGCTTAATAACTGCGTGGGGCACTTTTCTGGTGGCACATTGCAACTAGTTAGGTAGAAACCCAAATTTGGTAATACTTGAGTAAAAGTTGCTTGAGCAATCTTAGTTGTGCAATCCCTATGAGCATACACTAAGAAAATTTATTACGTAATAACATGCTGTTTTTCTTTCAGAAAGCATGCCTCATGGGGGACCAAAACAAGACTGTACAGTGCAGACTCTTGCTGTGGCCTGGATGCCCCCATTTACAGCAGAAATTGAAGCAAGAGTGGTTGAAGCAAAGACGGGGAGTGGGGAGGAGGATGAAAAGGCTGGTTTAATCTGTTCAGTCGAGGCCACCTTGGAGAACAGAGTAAACCTCTGCTAACTTTTTATAGGTGGCCACAAGCTTTGTGTTCTCCAGTTTCCCATTGTCCGACTTGAGACTTTGGTCTGCTTTGCAGAAGTGCTTTCACTCAGGGGCAGATGAAGGTAATAGTGGAAGATATTTGGATATAGCAGGAGCAGTACAATGACAGTTTTGGTGAAAAATATGCCTCATTTGTCTTAAAAAAGCATAGCTGAAACTTCAACCTTAAAGAAAACTCCCAGTCCATCAGTCCTTTTCCCATTTGTGCTGTGGCCAGACAGGTTATTGGAGTAATTTAATTTATAACTGTGAAAAACTCAGAAGTCAATTTTATAGCCTGTAGATTTTCTATACTATGATTACTCAGAGAACATCAAGCAAAATGACTAAGATATATCCAGTTTTCTTCCCTTATCTTCCTAGAAGAGGAAAGGTCTGAGGTGTTTTATTTTAAATTTCTAAGCATGACTGAAGCTTAATGTATGGGGTTATTTGATTTAGAGAAGAAAAATTTGACTAGCAGAAAGGGGAGAGCTAGAACTTTCTTCAGGTTGTACACAGTCTTACACAAAGCTTAGGACAAGTCTGCCCCAGTCCAAAGTTTCTGTTCTCTGGAGAATGGACTCAATTTGAAGCAGCAATATTTCACATCTTGTCCGTATCTTAACCTAGAACTTTGTGGTCTATTTTATCAGTACACCATGGTGGTGTGCATCAAGTCTTGATATTCCTTCTTCTCTTTCTTCTCTGTCTAGATCGTCATAGATCTTACCCAGTCATGTTTCTTTCACATTTAAATTCAGCACTACAGAGGGAAGGAGACTTATCTTGATGCTGAAAAGGAATCAGGCTTAGCTTAACAGTCTCCTCTCCTGAAGAGATACCCTGCAAGGGTGACATATATTTGGAAATCCCAGATGCTACAGACTTTGTGGCCATATAAATGACAATAATACAGTTCACCTGGAACAGAGAGAAGATGATTATTCCAGAACAGGGAAAATATTCAACTATGTAATCTTGAGTTCTATTATGCAGGACTTAAAAAACAAATTGCAGAAATAGAGACAAAGTAAGAGAGATAAAAATAAGCTGGTGCTAGAAGGAAAGTTTAGACAAATTTGTCATTTCAAAAATATTCCACTGTTGAATTGGTTGGTCTTTATGTTGGTATAAATTTTCTTTGGTTATTGTCAACACAAGTGATATCATAATCCTGAGACTAAAAATCATTGAGAATTTTGGAGCAACTCAGTATAACATCCATCATTTTTTATGATAAAATTTTAAATGGGATAAGTAAAAAAAAGGCCCAACCAAACATTTTCCAGTTAATTAATTGAGTTAATTAGTTGTGATCACTAGAAATGAAAACAGTTTTTAAAGAGTTAAATTTAAATCCTTAACAAATAAATCAGTGGATATCTCTACAAAAAAAGTGAAATATATAAATTCCAGCATAAGAAATGCAGACATGAAGAATTTGAGGTAGTGATGTAGACAGACATACAAAAAGGGTGATGGAAATGCAGAGAAAAAGAAAACAGAAGACTGACATAAGCTCTCTAGAGCAGGCAGTTTTGTCACATAGAAGAGTAAGGCTGTGAGAGTAATGCCATAACTTTAGAATGTGATAGCCTTAAAGATGTAAGCAGGAATTGCATATGAATTTTTATATTGATCTTTTAAAAAGATGGAACATATTACATGTATTGGAGGGGAAAGAGTAAAAAAATGAATGGGGTCCACTACAGAATCAAAAGCTCATGTTTGCATATAGAAAGACATCTGGAAATACTACCAGAAACTCTGTCGCTAACAGTAATTTGAACTTCCCAGATATATACTGCAGAACAAATGCTAAAATGAAATTAGGGTTTGTATTGTCTTGGACCCAGTAACCGACAATTTTATATACCAGAAAAAAACGTATTTTGCTATTGCAGACTTTGGTAACTACAAGCACGTTGCATAAAAACATAGTTGTAGAAAATAACCTTGGGAAGAAAAATCATGAGATAATTCACTCTAAATTAAATAAAAGGAAAACCACAAACTAGTTTTTAATGCTTCTTATTCAAAGTGAAGACTTCAATAAAATAACCTTCTCTTAAGTCAAGCTAAGAAGAATGGGAAACTGTGTTTTTCATTCACAGTTCACTCTAGAAGGAACTTGAATACTTAAAAAATGTCAATCAACAAAAACCCCCAAATGACAAAGTTGTAGAAACCATAGGGAACAAAGTAAAATAAAGATGAATGAATGCATAAATAAATAAAAAAATGACTGGGAATAATCAAAGATTTGAAAGTCTAAAGAAATTGAAAATGGAGCTTATTAGAAAATTATCATTTAAAACTTAGTACTTTTACGATATGGAAGAATTTTCTAAAGTCAAAGAGAGCTGGTTTTTGTGTTTTTTTTTTTTTAATTTACCATCATAATAACTCTATAAAAAAAGGAGAATTCAGATGAAGTGAAACATCAGGGAAGAGGGGATAATGATTAAGAAAGCTGAATTTCAATTTTCAGTGAAGTTACAGGGGTGATATGGAATACAAATGACCATTTGATATGGAGAAAAACACACTTACTACTTCATGTGTACCTATAAACTGAGTGGGATTGCTGCTGTCCCAGAATCACAAGAATACTGGCACAGTGTTGCAGCTCCTCTAGCAGAGGAGCAAAATCCATCAAGTTCCAGTAAATGCCAAAAAAAAAAAATTTGAAATGTTATGCATATTTAAGTCACTAAAATAGGGTTATCCTTACAAGTGTGGTTCTGTCTGGGCTATGTTGTACAACAGGAAAGAACGAAGGCACAGAGGTATGGGGAAAATGTTACAAAATGCAGCCTCACTTTGACAAAGACAAATTGTGCCAGGCTAATCTGATAGCCTTCATTGGGGAGATAATTGCTTTGCTAGACAAGGGAAACAGTTCTCATCTAGATATAATTTGCTTGGAAGCTGGGAAAACATTTGATGCTTAATAGGAAATTATTAGTTAAACTAGAGAAGATGATTAGTAGCATAGGAACTGAGAAGTGGATGAATAGGAAGCTGACAGATCACTGACAACAGTGTACCACAGAGCAGCTACTGTGAAATGTGTGATCAGTCCTTAGACTGATATTAGTGTTTTCAGCTGTGATCTTGGCTTAAAAATGAAAAAAAAAAGTTGATGAATCCCTCTAAAGGCATGAGTCTGAGAAGCTTCACAAGTCCTAAAGAAGAAATGATCTCAGGCACAGGAGGGTTAGAAATAGCTTGTTGTATTCCAGAGGAATTTCAGAAAGAGACTCAGAGATCTAAACAATTATCTGTGCTGAAACCTACAGGGGTTCTGGTGTTGCGTCTCTATTAATATGTATATTTTACATCACTTGCCCCCATTAACACTGAAAAACATTGCACCTATAGAAACTAATTAGAGTAGCAAGAGAGTAATTCTGATTACAGAAAACCTCATAAAATAGTTCAGTGGACACATTAGCAATTGCATTTCACTCCAATTCGGTTCAATTATGTATTTTTTGCTTTTTGTACTGCTTTTACTGTAAGACATTTTCTGCCTTGTTTTGGGCTTTTTGTACTGTAAGAAATAGCTTCCCTTTCCCTTTTTTTTTTTAATCTATATTTGAATTGACACCAATTCTTAAACCAAGAAGGCAGGCCAGTAGCTAACTCAAAAGCAGAAAACAATGAATGACCTAGAAGAAACATAACATGATGCTAATAAGGAAATCAGTAGCTAGTCATACTCTTGGAATCTGATTTTATCCCCATTCAGTTGGCAATATGCAAAGTCTCCCACTAGGAGTGAAGCAGGAAGCTGCTGTTTACTTGAAACTGGAACGTAATTGCACCTGAAGAAACTGCACAGTTCCAGGAGCCAGCTGACTAGCTTCAACTGACCAGCTATTTATGCACACCCTTTAATCTTACCCCAAATATAATTTTTAAATGGTTTCTATTTACTATTACTTGAGATGAGTTTAAATAATGGATCTGCTTGCATCTGACCACTTTGCATATTTTTGTGTTGCTAGCAACGCTATTCTTTATACACTTCTGTTGACTGTGTAATGATTTCATAGCAACAATACTATCATTATAAAGTCATAATCCATAAGTCATTTTGGGAAATAATGTTATGATTCATGACTAATTCAAATGAAATCAAGCTTCAATTTAACTACATATCAAGTGTACATAAATCTATTATCTAAACAGGTATTACATTTATTTTGATCTGTCTCATAATTCAGAACCCCTATGAATGACAATATTGTCCTTTTGTTTCCAAATTTTAAAATTTTGTATATCTAAGTTCCAAAGACCTTCAATATTTCTAATCCCTTAAAAATACTTATAGTTAGCAGTCATCTTTTTTTTTTGCTATAAACATAAGAATGAAAGCACTGGTCCGATTAAAATCAAAGGTTAGCTTGAAAGTATTACAATGAAACCACATGCTACTCTAACAAGTGGCATTTAGAACAAATCAACATAACTCACAAACTTGATCAGATGTTAATTGGTGTGTATAAGCAACCGTGCCTGAAGTAACTCACCTGATATATACATATTGTTTTAATATAGTGCAGCATCCCCAGGAAATGCTAGAGCATTTCTGTGATTTGTCAGTCACAGTTCAAGCAACTTTTTCAAATTAAAGGTTACTGGCTGAATGTTTTTGGGATGCTTAAACTTTATATAGCTAGATGTAGATAAAGATGCAGATATAGATATAAGCAAAGATATCACAGACTCCTTGCACCAGAAAGAGAAATGGTAATTTATCAGGTAATCTATGGACTCAAATGTTTGTTCAGTATAAGGATCTAGTTCACATTATTAAAAAAAATACAGATATTTAAGAAAATTTCTTTAAAAAATAAACCAAAAATTTTTCAGTGGATAAAAAAGCCATTGTATAAATCAGTTTTCCTTGATTCTGTGATAATTTTTTTTGTATATTCATCTCTTTTTTTAAACTAGAGAATACTTTTCTGCAGGAAAATGGCCCTTATCAAGCAATAAAATCTTAAAAACATTTCTTTGATATGGAAGATAAGACACATGCTTATAAAATCATGGAGTTGTAATGTAACTGACTGTCATAAACAGGTCACTCATTTATATACCCTGTAGTAGTGACTTCCAATGCACCCCAGTAAAGCTAGATGCCCAGTTAATTTTAATGAGTATTCGGCTTCCAGATCCCTTAGGCAGCTTTCAAAATGTCAGCCTATAATTACAAACAGCTTGGATGAAAGCCCATTGAATTTAATGGAAAGTCTCCCATTGATTTCAATGAGCTTTTGGATCATTGACTTTACTCTTTGCACAAATATTTCTAAAGGCTTTGGATAGTAAATACCACATACTTTAGAAACACTACAGTGCATATAACATCTTCACTGTTCAGTGTACTGAACTGCTTGCAAAGTAAAAAAAAAAAAAAAAAAAAGACTGTGAGAA